>RJWJ010000992.1:0-158089 GCA_004363605.1 Indri indri | reverse complement strand
ATCATAAATTTTAATTTACATTAAAACAATAAAAAGAAACAGGTGAAATGACTTTTAATAATATATTTTCCTTAACCCAATATATCCATTATCATTTCAACATGTAACCAATATAAAAATTATTGAGACAGTTTACATTCTTTTTTCTTTAAATATTAAATCTTTAAAATCCTGCATGTATTTTACCCCTAAGGTACATCTCATTTCAGATTAGCCAATCTCAAGTGCTCAATAGCTCTGTGCGGCCAGTGGCTGCCACACCGGAGAGCACAGAAAGAACATTCCCATCACTGCAGTAAGTGCTGTGGAACAGCACTGGTCTAGACCAGGGGTTAGCAGCCTTTCAAAACAGCAGGAAAATGTTTCAGTATTTTTTCTTCTGATGTTAGGGGGGTGGGAATCAAAGGAAGAGAAAGAAACATTATTGTATCTTTCTAGAAAACACTGGTTTCATTCATTCGAGGAAAAGGACAAAAAGGAGACCAATTATTTGTGGGTCTTCAAGATGGATTTTTTTTCATTGTGGTAGAACATGTGAAATGTGTGAAATATACACGTTTAAGTGTAAATGAGAGCTTGACAGATTTTAATATCTGTATACCCCCATGTAACCCACCCAGCTGAAGATGTGACTGACATTCCAGCAGCCCAGAAGGTTTCCTTGAGGCTCTTGCCTGCCATGCCACATCCCAGAAGTAACGCTATTCTGACTTTCACTATTGTTGGTAAGTTTTGCCTGTTTTCGGACTTCCTAGGAATGGATCATACGATTTGTGCTTTTTGTGTCTGGCTTATTTCACTCAACTCAATGTCCATGGGATTTTGTTTTATAGGTCTGATAAAATTTGGTAAATTTCCAGAGGGGCCAGAAAAGCCCCTCCCCCAATTTTGGCTGCTAAAAGCTCTACCAGCCTCGATATCATCTCATTCCTCTTATTCACTGAGGTATTGATGGCCCACAAGGAGACAGGAAAATATCGGGGCCCCTGAGATTCTGGCCCCTGGAGGCCTGAGAAGTCAAGGGCTTGCAATCATTGAGATAGATGAGATCAAGGACTGTGGTCATCACGTCCCTTTGACAACATCCAGTGACTGTGATAGAGAAAGAGACTCAGGGACAGGAATGTGGCACTGGGCCTAGCGGGACTGTTTCTGTCTTCCAGTCTGTAGGCAATGGCCAACAAGATCACAAGTACCTCCATCTGTCCTACCTCAATACCCACTGTCAATCCTCTCTCCACTTGCTCACCACTTCTGGATTTAATCTTCTGGATCTGGGGCCTGAAACCCCAAAGAAACCAAGGAACCAATTTTCCTTCCCCTCACCACTGACTTGTATCTGGGGGAGCTGCCTCTCTCCTTTGAGCCGCAATTCAGGGAGGCAGGTGGTTAAAGCTGCACTAGGGCTCCTCCACTTGGGCTCTTAGATGGCAATGAACCTCAGAGGGTCTTGCTGCTGCTTCCTCCCCCCAACCCCACAAGGCTGCTGAGCCTCAGAAGCCTTACCTGTGGCTTCTTGTCCCTCTCCTCTGGGGATGGATCTGTTTCTCTGTATACGACAGCTTTGGTTACCAGCATATCTGGATGCTGCAGTTTGGCCTCCTTGATGGCCAAAGCCAGGGCCTGGTGGGAAAGAACACAAAGTGACAAACCATAGAGTATCAAATATGGGAGAGACTATGGAGAACAACAAGCCCCTTAGTGCACCGCTAGGGAAACTGAGGCCCAGGGAGGGGTAAAGTCAAACAGTTAAAGGGAGAGACTAGAGGTCAGGTCTTCTGGATCTTTCTGGCTTCCATTCAATGCCCCTTCCTCGAGAGGTCCTTATCTGAAGAGGGTCGGCAAGAAATGGGCACCTTTTCTTCCCATAAGGGTAGCCATCCATGGGTAATCCAATATCAGAGGGACTGGGGACTGGGTGGTGCCACTGAGAATAACATCCCCTCCCCCCATACCTGGTCTTGATCAACATCTTCGTCCCCAGTAATGATGATTCGCTTCTCAATCCTCGTCTCAGAAAACCCTCCTTTCACAGTCTGTAGAGGCAGAGGGAGGTGAGGTCACTCTTGGGTCCTGCTGGGGCAGCAGCCGCGACAAGGGACCTACTCAAAGCATCTGTCAAGGGCAAGGCTGAGAACCAGAGATTACCTTCTTTCCTGACTTCCTTGGTTATTCCCTCTACTAGTTTTGGGATGTCAAACTGCAGATCTTGTCTGGTTGCCACCACTCCCCCAGTTACTCAACTGCTCCATCTAGGTCTTCTGAGCCCAGCTCAAATGCTGCCTCCCTGACCCTGGCTGGCAACGCTTCTGCTTCCAGCCTCATGGTTCTGGGCCTCTCTGCCTGGTGCTGACCCTTAGGTGTATACATGGCCTTGCTCAGCTCACCAGGCTGCGAGCTCTTGAGGGGAGGGCCTGTATTTGTTCATCTCTGTGTCCTTTACTCCCCGACTCCCTTGCCCGATCTGACCACGGTGGTGCTGAATGCAGATTTGTTGAATGAACACATGAATGAAATGTGAATGGTGACAAGGTTCTACCTTAAATGACTCTGAACAATGCTACAAGAGAAAATTGCACTGATGATGCTTATGACCTCCACTGTTTTCTGAAGGCGTGAGGCTTGGACAAGTTTAGAAGACAAGGCAGGACCTCATTGTTTGGCATGTTAAAGGAAGGCGGTGGCTGTGGGGAATCCCAGCTGGAGTCAGGAGTGGACAGAAAGAGGAGAGGGGGGCTTCCAATTGGCAGGGCCAAGACGGACTTTGGGAAGAAGAGTTTTCTGAGCTCTGTGCTGTGGGGTGTGTGATGTAAAACCTTCCCATGAAGCTTTCAGAGAAGTCCACATTGCTCACTAATGCTTCTGGTGGGAGTGGGTTCTTCGTGGGAATGTGAGAAAGTGCTGAGCCCTGCAGAGGAGCAGGCAGGGCCGGGACAGAGTCTGTGTGCACAGGGGCCAGTGCTGCAGACCAGACTTCTCCTCTGATGGCTCATCAGAACCTCCAACTCGACCTGGCTCAACCTGGCTCCTTCAGGCCTCCAGCCCTAGACGGGCCCCCCTGCCTTCCTCCTAGCCACTCAGGCATGCATGTGTCAGCCAGTCTGCCTGCCAGCCCTTGGTCCTGATGGGCTGAGTCAAGCTGATGCACCCAGGAAGGCCTCCCTCCTCTGGCCCTTCCTCTTCCCTCCCTGGCTCCACCTCCCACCCTAGTCCACGCCTTCCCCCTAGGCCTGAGTAATTATCAGTCTATCTCCATACTTCTCCCTCGTCTTTCTCCTCTCTGTCTGCACATCCTGGTGGACCTAATATCCTCTCCCTAAACCTATTTTCACTGGGTCATTCCCTAATTTAAAAACCCTTATGGCTTTCCAATTTCCCTTAGACTCAGATCCTCCACAGTGAAATGTGTCCTGGTAGTTGCCTTATTTGCTCTATATTCCACTTTCCCTGTCCCCTGTGCAACCGAATTTCCCTGCTACACCCTAGATATGCTTCTTATTTCCCTCAAACAGGCCTCACTTACGGCTGCCTCCAGCAGCCTGTGGCACAGAGGCCAACATAAAGTTGATGCTCAACGAACAAACAAATACGCAAACACGCAGTTTCTGCTCCCATCTTCTGCTTTGCTTAGAACATCTGCATCTGTCCTCTCCTCCCTCAGGAGTCCTACCTGGCTTCCCAAGACCCTGCTCAAACCCTATTTTTTCCAGGAGAGGCTTCCTGACTCTTTGAAGTCTCCTGTACATCACCCCCACTAAACTCCTCCAGCACTTAAGGTCTATAAGGCGCGAATGCCATGGTTCACATTACTTCAAAGGAGAGGGTCTTGTCCCCCAAGCCTGGCTGTCAATGTTGTATGGGAAGGGCCCATCCTTAGGACAACATGTGGCACAGGACAAAGTTCACAGCATTCCAGAAACTGGTAACACTACACGTCATCTTTGTTCCACATTACAGATTAAGAAGTCAAAGCAGGGCAACAGTAATGACCTCCTTGCCTGCGGCCCGGCTGGGGTATGGGGCACCCTGCTGCTACTCACTTTGGTAACATGGGTGGTGGTGGAGGTTGAGAGGGTTTCCGCAGTGGCGCCGTAGGTGCTGGTGAGGACATCTTTCCCGATGATCTGCAGAATATAACCACCCCCCACCCCGGGTGTCAGGTAAGGACACTGGGCTCTGCAGGGCTGGGGGCGGGGTATGGTAAACCAAGGGTCCCTGGTAGGGGCCCCATGAAACTGATGTTTTGAAGCCAAGATGCTTTGAACCATAAAGAATTCAAGAATACTAGAATCTTCAGAAACCTAGACCCAAAAAATTCTCAAACCCTGGAATCTAAGATTCCTAGATCCTGAGATTCCTGAGGCCCAGAATCCTAACAACACTCTAGAATTTAAGAATTCTGGAATCTTAGAAGAATAAGCAGAGGGGCCCAAGGTGCAAACAGAGGCCTCCTGATCCCCCATCCTGTCATAGCCAGGAACACACTCTCTCCAAGGCTAGACAATGAGGACACCAGACTTAGAGACTGCAAGAGCTGGAAGAGACCTCACAGTGACAGACCGGGGGTCATGGGGCAGCCACCGACAGAGCCAGCTCCGGAATCCAAGCCTCTGGATTCCTAGCCCATTGCTCTTCCTGGTCAGTAAGGGGGGCAGATGCAAAAGAGCCATCAAAGGCACCACCAAGGTGAGGGTCTGCTTCACCCCACACTAATGCTCTGCTTACATGTGAGGGAGGGCAGAAGGCAACTCGCGAGACTCTGGCAGGCACCGGGGAGCTCTGTGGGCATCTGAAAATAGTCCAGTTTCCTGCCTCTGAACTTAAAAGGGCACCTTCTGGGCTCAATGCTGCGCTTGCTGTGGGCCATGCATGGGCCATGCCCACCTTCTCAGCTTGGAGTCCCCTAGCCTGAACTGGCCTTGCCCACTTACCGGAGAAAGAGAACGGATTTCCGTGGCCACCGTCTGTGGGCCTGGGATCATGGCAGCTGCCCCCTTCCCGGACTTGAGACTGTTCTCCTAGGGAAACAATAGTGCTCAGATGGCCAGGTCTCAGGTGGGCGGGCCCCCAGGATGGCCGGAGCACATGGCCACGTAGCTCTCACAGCCACAAGGCTGAGTAGCAACGGTGGAAGCAAAGAACTGAAGGCATCATTCAGTTCAGTCTCCTCTCATTCATCCCTCGCTCACTCATTCACTCGCTCACTTGCTCATTCGACAAACATTTAGAGAGTGTCTGGTGTGAGGGACACTGTGGTGAACAAGACGTGGCATTGCTCTCTGGAAGTGCTAACAAAGGAGTTGAGAGATTCAGGCTCATGTGCTGGCCCTGCCACCTTTGAGCCATGTGACGTGGGGCAGATCCACCTTTTCTCTATGGGCCTCCTGTATTCGTCTGTAAAAAGGGACCCGTGCCCCACTCCTACCTTATGAGGCTAACAGAGAAGAAAGGGCTTTGCAAACTAACCTCTGCAGGATAAATCTAGGAGCATAAGCTGGCTATTTAGAATGTAATAATAACGACTGTTTTCTGAGTACTTGCTATGTGCTAGGCCTTATACTAAGGATGTCACATGTGTCATCTCATTTAATCCTTATAACATCCATAGGAAATAGCTGTTTTTTGGGTTTGTTTGTTTGTTTGTTTTGAGACAGGGTCTTGGGTCTTGCTCTGTCGTCCTGGGACAGAGTGTAGTGGCATCATTGTAGTTCACTGCAACCTCACACTCCTGGGCTCAAGCAATCCTCCTGCCTCAGCCTCCCAAGTGGCTGGGACTACACTTGTGTGCCATCACACCCAGTTAATTTTTTCTCTATTTTTTAGTAGACACAGGGTCTCACTCTTGCTCAGGCTGGTCTCAAACTCCTGATCTCAAGGGATCTTCCCTCGTTGGCCTCCCAGAGTGCCAGGATTACAGGCGTGAGCCACTGCGCCTGGCCTGGAAATGTTTTTTAATATTCCTGTTTCACAGATGAGAAACTGGAGGGCAAGAGAATGTTTAGTTGCTTGTTCAAATCCCCCAGCAAGTCGGTGATAGTGGTGGATTTGAACTCTAGGTGGTCAGACACCGAGTCCAGCATGCTTTCTGCACCACTCTGCTCTTGGAACTCTTATTCTTAAGCCAGCTCTCCTGGTCCTACCTTGGGTTCTATGCTGGATCTTCCTGGAATTGTCGCCATATGTACTGCCCCACATCTGGCCAAGGGCCTAGCTGCCTGCTTTTACTTCCCACTTTCTGTACCATCTCAGGGCTCAGTCTTGTCATCCAGGGACCAACTATGCCCATTCTGCAGCTCCTCAGTGGATTGACCTGTGCACGGCACTAGATCTGGGCCTCTGCCTACCAAGGAACAGGTGAGGACAGAACCCTGCTGCCTTTCCCCAGCCTCCCCCCATGCCTGCCTCCAGCTGAGACCATCAGCGACCTGGTGCCATGGCACTGCACCACAAGACATGTTCTCAGATGCCCCTGCAGTCCAAAACATGGCCCAGCAGCAGACCTTCAAAGCACAGCTTCCAGGCTTGATGCTTCCTTTTTCCTGGCTCAGGAAACAGCCTCTGGTCCCTTAGAATCCTAGTGTCATTCTGGACCATTCTCCCCTGAAGCCTCTTATTCTCTCATTGCTGCCTCTTTCCCAGGGCAAAGCCACGCCTCCACCTTCACACTAAAACAGAGGCCACTATTGGGGACACAGGTCATTCAAAAGAAGGCACCATCTGCTCCTCCTTGCCTCTCCTGTATCTTTAGCCAGTCCTCTCTCCTGCCTCAAGGATGAACAGTTCCTCTCCCTGGCCACGGCAAACTCCCCACCTCACCTCGTCCACACTGACTGAGGATCCCCTTCTCACTTGCCACCATCTCTCTGGGCCACCTCAGCCACTTAAGGGCTTCTGCTGATTCACTCAGGCCCAAGCCACCTATTCCTTACCTGTAGCCCAGATCTTTCTCAAACTATTTTTTTAAACATCCTATAATGCACAGGATCTCAAATCTTTAAAACCAATTGTCTCCTAGACATTTTCCCCTGGAAATGTCCCATGGACACCTCAGACTCATCGATCTCAAATGGAATTCACTGCATCCTCTGCCTCTGACATATACTTGCCACCAAAGAGCACTTTCCTCTCGTGCTTTCTGTTTACATCAGCAGTTCTCAAACATGAGGAGCATTCCTGGGGGGCTTGAGACTTCTGGGCCCCACTCCAGAGTTTCTGAGTCAATGGGTCTTAAGCAGGGCCCAAGAATTTGCCTTGTTAACAGATTCCTGGGACCACTGCTGGCTACTAGACAGCATCACCAGCCCATCTTTCCTCCTATCCTCCGAACATTCCACCAATGATCTGTACTTCCCTCCCTCCAGGCATCCCTTAACCCTCTCCCCTCCTCTGCATCCACCTCCTCACACTCTGGCCCACCTCTGCCTGGGCACTGGCCTCTAAGCCAGTTCCCTGCCTTCTCTTGCTGTCTCTCCTGATGGCATGTGGGCCCCAGAGCTCAGGAATGCTATCTGTCTTCTTCAGTGCTAGATTCACAGTGCCTAGCACAGAACTTCACACATTGTGGGTGTTCAATAAATATATATTGAAGGAAGGAAAGAAAGAGGAAGGCGAGAGGGTGGGGGAGGAATTTTTGCTCTAGCCCCTGCTCCACACAGGTTGCTAGAATAATCTTTCTAAAACACAGAAACATAGAGTTGATAACATCATGCCATGCCCCTACTATAAAAATTTAAGTGATTCCCCATTGTATGCAGGATGAAGCTTGAACTTGGAATATGACATTCAAGGCCCTCCAAGCTCTAGCCCAGCCTTCCTTGCCAGCCTCTTCTCCCCCTGCTCCTCCTGCACCCACCTGACACCTGGCTTCCCTGACCTTGTCTATGCTCCTTTACTTCCCTGCCTTGCACCTGTTCCTCCCACTGTCTAGAATGCCTTCCCCAAGGCCTGTACCTTAGCTTATCCTTCAAGCATAGCTCAAATGTCCCTGCCTAGGTAATGCCTTCTCCGGCTCCTCCTGGCAGAGGTGTCATCCCATAGCTACCCTTCCCGTGGTCTCTAGGATAGCATTATTACACTGATCCATGGAGGCAGGAAAGAGATAACAGCAGCTCACTTCTACAGACCACTTACTATGTGCCAGGCACTGTTCTCGGTAGAGAGCACAGATTCCTTCGGTTCATCCTCACATCAACCCTTGGAGTATGTGCTATCATTGCCCTCCACTCCCACCCCATTTTACAAAAGTAGAAACTGAGGCTTGGAGAGGTTCAGGTAACTTCCCCAAGGTCATCCAGCCAGGAAGTGGGAGAGCTGGGCCTTGTTCACCACTGTGTTCCCAGAACCTAAATACAGGGTGCAGCACATGAAAGCTGTTCACAATGTTTATTTGAATGAATGAATCCTAGCGGGAAGTATATTTTCTTCAACTCTGTATCCCCACAACAGGCAGAAAGTAGAGACTAATAAATGTTTTTGGAACAAATGGATGGATGGATAGATGGATGGATGGATGGATGGATGGATGAGTAAATGAGTGGTATAATTGCCTGTTCATCAGAAGGACAAATTTAAATTAGCCCTACAAGTATCCCAATGACACGAGGTGAAGGGTTAAGGGAGAGGAGGACCTGAGTGACCGGGGAAAAGTGTGCAAGCTGGTAACTGATTTGGGTTTACTGATCTTAAACTCTCTGTTTATTCAAAACCTACCTGCTGGGTAGTCTAAATGAATGAAACCCCCTTCCTATGTGTATGTCAGGGGGTTGGCAAGAGAAAGCATTTGAAAACAATTTCTCAACAGCTCAAGAGAGATCTGGCTCAGGCATTGCTACCTTCTCTAGCCCCAGCCCACGGGGCTGATGTTCACTGTGGAAGGATAAGGGAGCAGAGCAGAGTGGCTGGGATTGAAAGGGAGGCTTCTGGTGTCAGAACATCTGGGGTTAACCTGGCACTACCACTTATTGGCTGTGTGACCTTGGGTAAGTCACTTTACCTCTCTGAACTTCAGTTTCCTCATCTGTAAAGGATATAGAAGAAAGAGCATCTACCTCACAGTTTCTGTGAAGATCCAATGAGACAATCTATTCAAAATTCTCAGCACATTGCCTAGAACCATAACCTGTGTGCCTAATGCTATCTGTCCTGTTTCATTATTAAAGGATTTAGTGTCATTAGAGTCTCTGAAAAACTGAAGAATGGAGATTATTGCCATTTTATAGATCAGGACACCTGGGGTCAAGGACCATCCTTCCTGGGACAGACAGCAAATAGGTAGCAGAATCACAAGGTCCCTCGGGAGGTGGTCCAAAATCCTGAGTTTCCAACTTAGGTTCACCGCACGCCATCTACTGACCAAGGCAAGGAAGTGGTCCGAGACACAAGAAAACGTCCAGCCACCAGGCACATCTTCGGACTGCAGGTGGGATTTGCCAGTGGAATCTTACATTTTTTTTTTTTTTTTTTAGAGATCTGTCACCCAGGCTGGAGTGCAGTGGCACAATCACAGCTTACTGTAACCTTGAATTCCTGGGCTCAGGCAATCCTCCTGCCTCAACCTCCCCGGTGGCTGGGACCACAGGCGTGTGCCACCATACCCAGCTACACCAGTGGAGTCTTGATATGAGATCAGATTCATGTGTGCCAATAATCAAAGAGTACCATCCTCTCTCTATTCCTGCCATGACTGAGATGGTCCAGATAAATGAGACTCAGGAATTCCACACCCACATTATTTAGTTTGGGAAACTGAGGTCTGACTATATGTCCTGTGGCAACCAAGGTACCAGACAATAAACATTTGACTGATGCAGTGGGGGCAGCTGAGGACTTCCTGAAGCAGCTGGGCAAGGTTAGCTTGTTACCTGGCTGTTTTGAGGGGGACAAAGGGGCTGGTCAGAGAAGGAAGCCTCCTGCGTTCTACTTACCATGGTGGTTGATATGGTCTCCGTGGTGATGGAGGGAGTGGTTGTTATGAACTCCTTCCCCACCGAGGCACTCCCATCAACCTGCTAGCCAGAGGAGGTGTTATTAGACATAGAGAGAGCCAGATATACACCTGGACATCTGTCACCCGGGCTCACAGCATTCCCAGTTACAAGGTGACAGGCTATGGGAGTGGACATCACTATGGTGGTCCACATGTAGACCAAATTACAGAGGGGCCTCACAGACTCTCTGCTTCATTTCAACTGCTTTATTTGACAAAGAAAAAATAATGCCAGATAATTGGACAAATTCTATCCAAATTTCAATGCATGTAACCTTTGACCCAGCAATCCCTAGGAATTTACTCTTTGGATACAAACTTGAAAAGTGTGCCAAGAAGCATGAACTGAAGCACTGATCATTAACTGCAACTAGACAAAAACAACCACAGATCCCATCAAAGGGAAATGGCAAAATAAAGTAGGATTCACCTCCCAAGTGAGACTAAGAAGAGTAAGGTAGGTCTATCTATGACAATAAGGAGTGAGCTCCAAAAAAATTATTAAGGAAAAAAGATAAGATACAAAAGACAATGCTTGCTTTTGTGTAAAATTTTTAAGTATATAGAGATGTAGGTATCTGTGTTGGAATATGCATAAATTTTTTTCTGGGAGGTATCCTAAGAAAGATTTCATTTAGTTCTGTTTGAATTTTATAACTGTGAACATTTTTTTTGTTGTTTTGTTTTGATGTCATTAAGGGTTACTGGGCTGTGAGATTTGGGGCCATTTGTAGTTTCTTTATACTTTTCTGTATGAAAACAAAACAAAACACAACAAAACACATGTTACTAAGACGTAACAGGCCAGAGGAGGAAAGCAGCTTGCCCAAGGTCACACAGCTCATCAGAACTCAAGAGCTTGACCTGTAGCAGGCAGCCTCATAAACCCTAGCATCAATACCAAAGTGGGAGAAAAATTTCTGGAAACAAAAGAGTTGTCCACGTTATGCTGGTTTATGTCTTATGTCAGTTCTTGAAACAAAGACTCATCTCAGGGTAAAAAAAATGCCTCCAGAATTGTAGCTTTTCTTGCCAGGAAAAACCAAGAGGGCATCTATCAAACCCACACTCTTAATTTTCAAAGTTTAAAAACCACAAAAGGAACATAGGGAATGCACTATAAGGACTGCAACTGTGTCTATTCATGACAGCTTTCTCCAGGGTGCTAAGCATGCTTCATCTTGCTAAGACAAATGATTTTTGGGGTTTTTTTTTTCCACTTTATTTTGCCAATCTCATGTGGAACCCCCATGCATAAAAAATGATCTGAGCTGTTCTGACTAAAGCTGGATTGGGGTCTCTGCCTCCTCTCTCCCCAAGCAGCATATATCAAGAAACTTCTCCAACTTCTTCAAGCAACCTGAAAACCAAGGTCCTAACCCACTAGCCTCTAGTCCTCCCAATTCTCGTAGGAAGAAGGAAGAGACAGGATCATTCCCATTTTACAGATGGGAAAATTGAGACTTTAAGAGGTATGGTCTGCCCAGGACAAGAACCTGCTCCATCCCCCAACCCTCAGAGCTCAGGGAGACACTGAGGCTCAGAAGAGCATCAGGATTAAAATGGGGGTTCCAGGGAAGCGGAGGTGGGAAGGGTTGGCCAAGGGGCTTGGACAGAGCAGTGGGGATCCCCACCCCCGAATGCCCAATACCCATGCTCAGGGTACATTGGAAGGCACAGGTTACCTGTGTGTTGTCCACAGTGGTGACTCTGGTCTGCAGTACAGCCTCCGGCTCAATCTTCTTTCTGATGGCCAGACTGCTGACAGTCATGGTTTCCGTTTTCACGGGCTGTAGGGAGAGGGGGGAGAACGCTCCGTAACTCAAGCTCTGGCATGACTCCTGCTCAGAGGCAACCGTGGTGTAGGGTCAGAGGTGATCTCCTACCCGCACAGCGGGCCAAGTCTCTGGAAAGATGTGCAGGTCAGGGCAAAAAAGGCATAATGTGATATCACAGATAAATAGCCCAAGAGGAGAGGCAGAACCAGCACCAGGCTGGCCTGTCCCACGCCCCTGTACTGCACAACCTCATGGCGCCTATATGCTGGTTTTTTAGGCTACCATTAGAAGAACGTTTACTATTCCATTAATGTACTCTATGCCAGCCCCCACACTGAGTGTCTTCCTTATATACATAACGTGGCTGAATTCTGGATGACTCCAATGACCTTCCGGCTGCTTCAGCTGAACTCTTTTAGAATAGGAGCTGCACGTGCTTGGAGACTTACAGGGGCCAGGCAGGAGTTGTAAATGAGTGAGGTGGGCTCCTTGGGCACTGGGTGCAGTGGAGAGCATGTGGGATACCACTAAGGTTTGGCCAGCTGTGACCATGGCCTCTGAATGAGTGTTTTGAGTTTTTAAACGGTATAAGAAAATCCTGGATTTTATATTCGATGCCCTGATTTTTAAATCAGAGCGAAAGAAAATATATCTGCTGGCCAGACTTGGCCTGGGGCCATGAATTTACACCCTCTACTCTAGCGGTCTTAAGTTAAATGATCAGTTTGAGTCCTCTACCTGGCCTAGTTCAGGTCTATACCCACTACAGGCATTAACATATGAGAGCTAAACACGGAAGCTAGCTTGTCTGGTTGAGGGGGATGATGATGAGGGGAATTTTTATAGGTGGTTAGAACCCTGCGATCTAGCCATTCATTCATTTAATCGTCTGTTAGTACCTAGTACACACCAGGGCTAGAGGAGCTGCCACCCGGTAGGAGTGCAGGCCTGGTCTGCCACTGACCTGATCACTCTGGATAATGCTGGAGCAGAAACATTACAGAGCAAGGGAGTGTGGGGGGAAACACTTCCACCCAGGGTGGTCAGGAAACCCTTCGCTAGGGCACTGACAACTGAACTCTGTCCTGGAACATGATAGTTTTTTAAGGCATAGAAAAGGAGAAAAAACTTTCTACCTAGAGAGTACCACATGGAGTGAGAGTCCAGAGTGGACGAGCTTGTATTTCAATGTCTGGAAGGTCAGGGAGAGGACAGTGTGGGAGGGAGGCTGGGGCTGGAAGAGATGAGGGGGCAAAGAAATGACGGCAGAGACGTGTCTTAGAAAGACCCCTTTGCAGCTCTGTAGAGGAGGGCCACAAAGCAGAGAGGCCACCAGTCTGTCCCTCCTCAATGACTATATTTTCTCTTCTCTGGGAGTTCCCATTGCCACCCTGAGACCCCAGGGCCAGATAGATTTAAACTGCTGCCCCTTCCCCAGGAAGCCCAGGCCCCAGGGAGATGAGCCTGGGCCGAGATCGGGAAAAACCATTCAACTTTCAGACCAGGCCGCAGGAGTCCCTGAGAGTCCACAGACACATGCTCTCTGCAGGTGCCATGCAACACGGGCAAGGGGAGGAGTCGAGTAAGACCACACTGCCTGTCATCGCTCGACCTCAGCAAGTGATGGGGTCACAGGGTTAAAACACCAAGGAACGCATGTTAGGGGTAAACTGACATGGCGAACATGCGAGTGCAGAGCCATGCTGTTCTGCGAGGGGTAGTCATGCAACACGAGACAGAGCTCCAGGCTGCAGGCTGGCTGGCAGTCTTCTCCCAGGTGGCCCAGGGCCCTCTGAGCATGCAGTGCCCAGTGGGCCGGGGTCTTGATGAAGCTCCACTGTACCTCAAACTGGGGCATATCCGGGGTGGAACAGGCCCCTCGATCCGGGCTGTCCTCGATTCCTCCAGACTCATCATCTTGGCTGGGGGGCCCCTTGCTGAGATCCCGGGCGAACACCAGGCCCTCAGTTTCTGAGTCGCTTTTGTCTCGGTCAAGCTCAGGCAGGCTGCGGGAGAAGTCTTCAAAGGCGCTGCCGTGGTAGTCGCCAATAACCGTGAAGTCCACCTCAGCCTCCAGGCTGGACGTGGAGCTGACCGTGATGCTGGAGCACTTGCGCTCAATGGCCAGGTGGTTGTCCTTCAGGAACACCGCGTCCCTCTCCTGGTCCTGGTCCTCATCTCCTGTGTCACTCTCTGGGGCCCGGGGACGTGGTGGTTTGACTTTCTCCTCCGAGCCCTCCCTCAGCCCTGCTCTCTATGGCCAGATAAAATCAAAGGAATAGGGATGTGGGATGGGGAAAGAGAGAGAAAGAGAAATCAAGATGGTGAATGTCAGAAGAAATCTTGGGGCTGTGTTGACATCCCGAATGGAAGAGCAGGTCAGGAAACAAAAAACATCCCCAGGAAAGATTCCTTGAAATCATAACAAGCTTAAAAAACCAAAAACTTCTCAAGAGTGGGGATGCTCCTTCCTGATGGTCTCACACTGATGGCAAAAGCAAGTACAAAGCAAACATCCTGCCAGAGAGTCCTGGACAGGAGGCTCCCTCCAAGGGTTGGATCTGGGAGCTTATCAGAAGCAGCACTGTGCGAAAAGCAGGGATGGAAGCCCGGACTCCAGGCCCATCCTTGCAGGCGGGCATCAAAAAACAGAAACCCAAGAGGGAGACCCAGGGATTTAGGGAAACCCAGGAAGGGAAGGCACAGAGGCTAGAGCCCAGAGCTTTAAGGAACAAAGAGGAAGCCAACACAGTTTGTCAATTCCACTGAGTCTCCCTGGGAGGGATCAGCATCGAATAGAGGGAGGAACAATATGGCGTCGGGCCCCTTGAGCACCAGCTTCCTGGGAGCTGGGGGCTACACCAGTTCCACCCTGAGCCCCATGAGTGGACCACCAGCAGGTCATAGAGCGGAGGCTCTGGCCCCATCAGTGTAATTGACAACAGCAGGCCAAGGCAGTGCCTGGGGGGAACCAGCAACTCTTGTCTGACATACATACCTCTCAACTGGCCTGTCAGGGATTAAACACCACACACATTTTTGGCTGGTTCATGACATTCTTTGTTAAGACCAATCTAACGCCCATAGAATATTTTTAAAGCACTTGGCTTCAGCCTCTAGGGATTCAGTGTGCTTAGAGATTCACTTGCTGAGCAAGCCTCCATTTAGCCAGTTTCTGGAAGGTTGAGAGGTGTGAGGAATACATTCCAGACAAGCCAGAGTTGAGCAGCCACAAGAGGTGCTGCCAGAGCAGGTGGGATCTAAGGGGGCGCTGCGCCCTGGCCAGGTGAGGATGACTGGGTCATCAGGGCACAGAGGGACTGCAGAGACCTGAGGGCCTGAGGGGCTGGTGAATCTCAGGCGCCCCCCCTTTCCAGGGGTGTTCGCTGCTAAGCTGGTGAAGCGTGTCTCTCCCCTGATCGCATCTCCGGATTTGTTCTGGATTAGAGAAGATAGTTAGTCTTAAGGAGGCAGAAAGAAACGTGGCACTGGGACTGAGAGGGAACCAGAAGTGAAGGATAGAAAACTCTGGACTGTCAGCTTCCCCAAGGCAGGAGAACCAGGGACAGGAAATGATGAAGAAAGATCGTTGGACAAGCCAAGCAAGATAGGTAGGAACCCAGCAGGTAGGAGCAGCAAGGCAAAGCACATGTGTAATTTGCTGGTGGTGGCACCACTTTCTCCACGGGGAATGAGTGACCCTCTGGGCACCAGGTCACACCAAAAGCTGAGGGTCTTTGTGGCCAAGCTAACATGGGCCAAGCAGATGAACCCATCATTCAGCCTGAACTACACCCAGGCCCGTTTGGGGAAAAGTACTCATAGGGATGGGTAAGCAGCCTCTGATTGCAGTAATGATGAGGGGCAACTGAAACATGCTTCTAAGAACTACGTAGCATGCGGCCAGCCCCCATGGGCAGCAGGCAGCAGTGGGGGCGGGGGCTCACGTGGCCAGTTACCCCAGTAGCTTCCTCCAGCGTAGTTTCACAGCCCGAATCGGGGGACATGAGCTCTAGTTCTGTGCGTTCTTCCTGGTGGGATGCAGTGGAACTGCCCTCCCCGAAGTGTCTGGTAGCCAGAGGCATCATTGGGGAATGTGTAGCTTTAGGGCTGGTAAAGTCCCCTGGGGGCTGGAGCTGGACAAAGCCCAGGTCTAAAAGCTTATTTCGCTGTTGCTCTACCTGTCCCGTGGGGGCCTCTGAAGACACCTCATTTAGAAGGGCTCTTGTTTCACCCTGACTCACTCGGTGAGTTTCAGCTCCATGGGTCTCAAATATCCGGATTTTATTGGCCACTGAGGTCTTGCTAATATCTTCCAGGGAGTCCTCTTGGCCACCAGCCTGGAAAGAGGTCATCTCCTTTCGCTTCCCTGAAGTGAACACCGACCCCAGGGATATGTCCCCCTCAGCATCTTCAGGGACAACTCTGGGCTTTCTGCTGGTGATGGGAGGTGCCCTGCGCTCGCCTCCTGTGTCGGAGGGCACAACCAACCGTACTCGGTCCTTGGGCTCTGGGCTCTCTTTAGGAGGATGGATATGTTTGAGGAATATAGGGGACTGTTCTCCAAAGGGATCCTTGAGCTCCGAAGGCTTCCCTGACCCATGAGGGGCTAGGCTTGGAGAAGCTTCCTCCAGAGTTTCCAAAGCCTCCAAGTGATCAGGGGAGGCCGGCAGGGGGATGATCACCTCCATGTGAAGCAATGCTGAGGCCTCACGGTCCTCCATCTCAGGTCTTCCTGTCTGGGTGTGAACTGCTCCCCTCTCTTTGGACAGGAAGTTGCCTCTGTCCAGTTTGGCTGGCTTCCTGACATTCGGAGGGATGGTCCATGGAAGGGCGCACACCTGGGAGTCTGGATGCACATCCCCTCTTCCATGAGGTGAGTGGTTCTTCAATCCTGCTGGGGGACTTCTCTCAACCTTTCTTGGCAAATCTCCACTCACAAGGCCCTCTACCTCTTTAGCTGCCCTGGCTGTTGGGTGGGTAAACTTTCCTTTCATCCCCCATTGGGCTTCTTCCCATTCCTCAATAAATGTCTGCCCTGGAGAGGGTCCCTTCAGGTCATCTGGTCTTCCATGGTTCTTGAGCAGCTCTGCCCCTACCTCTGAGGAAGCTGTGTGGGCTTCATCTTTGTTCCTGCTGGAACCTGCAGCAGAACTCCCCAGGTCTGAGGAATTCAGCTCCAGTCTGGTCTCATCTCCAGAAGGGGCATCCAGGTGCTCTTCTCTCTCCTCCAGGGACGGAAGGAGAACATGGTCTTCTGAGTTCTCTCCATAGTTTAAATAGAAGCTCCTCTCTGCAAAGGAGGTATCAGTTTCATCACTCGAGTCAGCTCTGGCTTCCACGTGGGCTGGATCCAATAGAAATGACTGCAGTCCTCCCTTGTCTGAGGCTGGAGAGGAGACGTCTACCTCTGCTGGCCTGGTCCCTGGGGCAGTGGGTCTCGCACAGGTCTGGAGCTCCTCCAGCCCCTTCCTCAGCTCTGTCCGGCCCTCCAGCTGACTGTCTGAGATGCAGCGGTTCCTGATGGTGGCCTTCCTGGTGTCCACCCTGAGCTCAGACCCTTCCAGGAGCTTTTCTGCCAACGTGCAGCCTGCAGCTGGGGCAGCGCCTCCTGTGCCTTCCTTGACCCAGGGGCCTTCCTCCCACATTGACTCAAAGTCTTCAGGACTTGCAATCATTCTCCCTCGCTGCTGTGTGTTTGCTCTTCTGGTTCCCACCATTTCTTCTGTGGCTACTTCAACTTTGAATTTGTCCACCAGAACGTCTACCTTGGAGAGTCTGCCATCAGCAAGGATATCAGCAAGGCCTGCCTCACTTTCTTCCTGCTGCGTGGTAGCCACTCTTAGGAGACAGAGTTCTTCTGGCCTAGCGTACTTTCTTTCTATAAATACCCAATGCTCTGAACCCTGTGTTTCAATTGGAGCAAGAAGAGTTAACATGAAATATCAGGCACCAGAAGAGTGGATCACTTTTTCCAGGGACCAATCTACCACTGAAAGGTTGGACTCTGGGGCGGCACGTCCCCAGAACTGGCTGGGGAGAGGAAGGCATGACAATGCCAGCAATTCTCATCAAGGCTAGTCTCCCCAGAGGCTCTCCTCAACCACTTCCCCCAACTCAATAAAATGGGATGGGGTCTCATGCCCTCCCCATGTTAACCATGAGGAAATGGAGATCCATGGATGGGCCAGGACTCTTCCTCTTCCTCTTTTAATGATATATTAATAACTGCCACTGTCAGAGGGGAAAGTAGCTTGCATCACATGCCATCTTTGAATGTTAGAGCCAAAAGAACTCTTAAGAAATTATCCAGTCTAATCTCCTCATTATGTAAATGGGGAAACTGAGGCCTAGAGAAGGTCAGTGACTCGCCCAATGTCACAGTTAGTTGACCGTAGAGTTAAGAAAAGAATGCTGATTTTTGAGGCCTGAGATCTTTTTGCTGACTTATTTCACACCTTGGAATATGGGTGCCAACTGTGATCAAGTTGAAGGGAAGCATGGATAGGCCACAGCCTGAAATCTGACCTTCTGATCTTTCTACAAGAGCTTCTGGGAAGAAAAGAGACTAGTAGCAAAGAAATCAAATGGCTAGGTTAGTGCCAGTCACCAAAATGGCTTAAACAGCTTGAACATTGTGGAGTTCAGTCCAAAAGAAACAAATTATCAAGGTCCATCCCTTGATATAGAAAGAGTACAAAAGGACTGACCAGGACGCAGCAAGGAAGGGAAAGATCTAAGGATCCAGGCATCATCATGAGTCAAAGGCACTAGAGTGCCACACGGTCAAACTGTCAATGAAACGGCCCTCTAGCTCCCCCGAGAGTTCTCCAACAATGCGTGGGAGGGAGTGACAGACTTCCAGAATCATTAAAAAGCAGGAAGGTCATTGGGTTTTTAATCTTCTCGTGGCCACAAAATATTTTCTTCCCACAAAATGTTAATGGAAGTATAGTATGCACAAATACAGAGCTTCCTGGTGAAGCTGGGGGTGTGGGCTGCCCTTGCGGGAAATCCCTGCTCTGACGAGAGCCCTCGTGATACACATGTGGAAACTGAGGCCTAGAGAAGGCAAGCACCCTGCCCAACACAGTGAGCTGTTGGCAAAGGCAGCCTAGAATGCAGCCTCCGACTCCAAGTTCTCTGAAGTGCGCCCCTTCCACTCTACCCCGACCGCCTCCACATAAGATACGCTCGAAACTGCTGCTGGCAACAGGAGGGGAAGGTTTATATGACCTTGAGCCCCTTTTCAGGTTATGACGTTGTGAGGAATCTGTCAATCCCAACCCACTGGGAGGAGTCTATCAGACCTCCTCAGACCTGAAGAATTCTGAAGGACCAAGCGAGCGCTGTAAACTCTCTTCTCCCCCACACCACTTAGCAAAATCTCCTTGATTGTCGGGGAGGGAATCGGACCTCACTAAGAGAATCTTGCCAATGGGAAGGAGATCAAAGGAACGGGAAGGTCCAGGCAAAGCCTGGGGTGGGTTTCCGAGCTTTTACTTCAGGTTGTTGGACCATCCCAGAGTGGTGCTTCCAGAGCCTACAGAAGCCAGGTCTCTTTTCTCATCTCCTTGGCAATCAGGTTCCTTTAGCTGCTTCCATTTCAGCTTGTACTGCCATCATCAGCATAGCAATAATGGCCAAAGCTGGTCAATGAGGCCCCTCTGGAACATTCCTGCCCCAATTCTAACTAGCAACCAGGCTAGGTAAGCAAGAGTGAGTGGGGCGGGAGCTGGCACAGAATGAAAAGAAAGATTCTGCAGGAAGAAAAAGAGAAACATGTAGTGATGTTTAGTTACTATGTGCCAGGCAATGCAGCCCTTTGGCTAAATTATTAAATTTAATCCAAACGGCAACCTGTGAAGCAGGTATTGTTATCTTTATTTCATAAGGGGAAACTGAGGCTCCCAGAGGTGGGGGGACTTGCATAAGACCACAGAGTGTGCCATGGAGAAAGAAGAAGGGGTTCTGTTCCTAACAAGTAAAATGCAGGTATACGGGATCCTGAAATGGAAAAGGAGACTGAACAAAAAAGAGAGAAAAACTCCCCAGGCACCAAAGCACTGGTGGAGTTACACCTGGCCCTGGGGATTGGTCTGAAAGTCGGTCTGACATGATTCAACAGAGGGGATAATGTTAGAGTAGCCCCAGATTGCGGCAGTCCTGCAGCCCTTCTTTCCCCAGAGCCAGGGGACCTTCAGTGCCTTGCTCAGAGTGCCCCCTGCCGTCAGTGGGGGGCACTGCAGCAAGAGAAGCTGTGCAACAGAAGCGGGGAGAAGTAGAGCCAGTGGCTCCCACACAAGCCACAGACGAGAAGAAACTCTCCAACCAGGCAGTACTCCTCACTCTAGGCTGTTCAGGCCCCACCTGGAGCTCTGGGCCACATTTTGGGGCCCATCCTTTACAGAAGGAGAGGATTTAGTGTGAGGAGCCCTCTAGAAAGCATGTCCTGGGAGAAACTACAAAGAGTGGGAATATTCAAGGGGAAGGGAGGTGTTTAGCTCTCTGGCCTGGAGGAGGATGCAGAGTGGATCTATGGATGCCACAGGGCAGAATGAGGCCCACGGCTGATTTAGAAGGGCAGGTTTCAATTCAACATGAAAACCTCCTAATAATTGACTGAGGACAAAATGGGCTGTCATCAAAGACAGCGAGAGCCCTGCTATGGAAGAGGCTAGATGGACAGTTTGCAGGGATAATGGTGAAGGGTGCATGCTGGGAGCTCTGCATGTCCTTGGTTCTAGGAGCATCTCTGTGCTCCAGGGCATCACTATGTCCCTAACCTTGGGATGCTGTTGACTCCTGCCTGACTTTCCCCAGGAGAGAGCGGAAAGTTTTGTTTTACATTAAGGAAAAACTCATGGCATAGAAGTGTGATTTATGTTTTACCACTTATGTAGTTCACTCGTGTGAACTACATGAACTATGTGCTAGAACTCAAAGTTCTAGCACATTTGCAGCAGCTACAAAAGTTTTCTCTGAGAACTGAGAAGGATATATGCCCTCACACACACAATGCCAACAGAGGAGAGTCAGGTATCAGGGAGAAAGAAGTTTTGCCCAGATGATTGGTCAGTACTTTCCAACTCTGACAGTCTATGAAATGCCAGCAGGAAGGTGGGTGCAGCCCCCTGCTGCCTGTGCCTGGATCCCATGCCCAGCATCCACAGGACGTTCCAAGAGCCCCCAACCTGCTGCTATCCTGGGCATAGATGCATAGATGCTTTCCTTGTTTAGAATGTCTGCCTGAACAATATCTTTATAACCCCAAGGATACTCCTTAGAGAAAGATGTCTACTTTTGCCTGCCTGGAGACCCTGATAGACCCAAGCTCCAGGGGAGTTTAGAGAGGATGGATTTAGGGGATGGATGAAATGCTGTGTCCTAACTAGCCACTGCTGGACCTTATCCGGGCTTCTGAACAGAGGCAAGGCAGAAGGCATTTGGGTGCCAGCACCCCGATCCCAGGCTTAGAAGTCAGAGCCCGCCTCTAGAGACAGCCGCCTCACCAGGGCCTGAGAAATGGAGATCGCTTCTGCCTCCCCTTCAAAGCCAGAGGTGATTCGGGCTGTTCTGTATTCCTAGAATGGCTGCAGTCCTGTCCCTCCTGAGAATAATGGACGAGGGAGGGGCTGGCCCTTTATGGATCCCTGGGATGTGGACATTTGCTTGTCATAGTATGAGGACAGCACGGGCTACCCACTGCTCCCATCTGCATGGCAGAATCTGGTCCATTCCCCTAACCCCAGAGAAAGGGTTTTCTTAAGACCACAGAGGGTGGCTCTTGAAGGCCCAAGGAGGAAGGGACAGGGGAAGGTGAAGACAGTAACCTCAGGAGATGCTGCGAGGCTTTTCTGAGTGAACACTTCCAAGCCTGCGGCTGCTCCAGGCTCAGGTACCAAGTCCTGCTGAGAGGTGTCCTGGGTCCTCTGGGACTGCAGGGGAGGCCCAGGGCCAGAGGAGAGGTAAAGAGGGAGGAAGGGAAGGAGAAACAGAGACAGGAGGAGAGGGAGAGAAAGCAGGAGAAACACACACACACACAGAGTCTGTAAATAGCCCAGCTTCATAAGTCCCACATCTTAGGATTTGTGGATTAGGTCAGGAAGGAGCCTCTCTGTGGGGTGAGATAGAGCAGGACAGCCCTTCTGAGCCATTTAAGGGAGGGAGGCCCACGGTCAGCTGCAGGCCAATATTGTGCCTTCGGGCCCTCCCCTCATTTGGGAGTCTTTGGAGCCATATCATTCAGACTATGATTCCAAGTCTTCCCTGGATGTCTTTGGCTTAGGCTATGGTTTAATCCTGCAGTTTGGGTCACAGCTCCTTTTAAAAAGTTATCTTTGAAACTAAAACCTGGGTTTGGCAAATGGGAACAATTAAAGTTTCCACTGTTTTCCCCTTGGCCCAGATAGGGCCCAGCAATATACAAGGAAGCTCCTAGGAATTCTGGCCAACGCAAGAGGGCTGCAGGAGAGCCCCCACCACACCCACGCTTGGATCAGGGATTCTAGTCACCTGTGACTGCCCAGTGCTTTCCAGTTAACAAAGTGCTTTTATGTTCATTATTTCATTCCACCTTTCCAACAACCCTACGGAGTGGCAATTTTGGTCCCCCTTCAGATGGACTAAGCAGCGAGGCTCAGAAAGGTCCCAGCCAATCTTGTCTATAGCACCTCCCCATCTCCCAAATCTTCAAGGGCCCCCTAAATGCCGAGGGGACCTGTAAGCCAGTTGTAAATGGTCCATCACTCCAATGTGAGCTCCTGGACCGTAATCCTTTTCCAGCAGTGGACTACATTTCTTGGGGCCGAGGGGCTGGGGCGGGTGGAACAGACTCCACCTTTTAGTGAGACCCATCTTCTAGCAATTCCAGCTATCACCAGCAGGTGGGGCACACCCCAAGCCAGGCTGCTCTGAGACACTCCAGAGCTCCAGATGCCGGCTCACCAGGGCTCACCCTTCCCTTCTCTTAGGGAGTCCGACTCTTTTGGTAGCCTCTGCATCCCACCTCACTCACAGCCAGGCCAAGACCCAGCCCACATTAGGACTGATTAGAGACCACTCTGGAGGGCTGGAGGTGGGAATGGGAGGGGTGCCGTTCACTGGATCACTAGACCACCACCAGAGGTCCAGTCCAGGGTCTTGATTGTGCCATAGGTGACCACATAAGCCCTTAGTATTTGCAGCGGTTTGCCCTTCTTCCATGGCACCAGCCTTAAAGGCCCCCAAAGCATTCCCTTGTTTTGTGATTCACCAGCCAGGAAGCTACCACAGTAGCTGTCCCTGAGCTTATGCCTCAGTAGGCAAAGCCCTCTGTTTTCTGGCAGGCTCGGGCCATGGGTAGTTCTGATTCAATCAAATGCTCCGCTAATTAGATCATGGCTACATCACCAATTTTCAAAGCATTAGAGGACAGCACACACACAATTGACTCTATACCTGGTCTTTACATGATTTGGTCTTGCTCCTAGGCAGCTGTGATTTAATGGCAAATACAATAGCCTAAGACACAAGAAAATTGGGGTCTGGCTCCTCTTCTATCAGCTATGACACTGAATAAGTCCATCCTCTTTCTGGGTCCCATTGCTCCTATCTATAAAATGAAGGTTCCAAAGAGGTTCCAAGGGTCCTCCCAACTTTGAAAGGAGATTCTGGTTCAAAGTCAACCTCCTGTGTGGAAGAGTCCCAGGACTTTTAAAATGAAACAATAAGTAACTCACATTGAGCGCTGAGGTACTCTTGTCCCTCAACTTGTGTTATCTCATTTGATCCTTGCAACATCCCTACGAAGTGGGTGCTTTTATTATCTCTACCTAAGGAGACTCAGAGAGCTTAAGTAACAGGCCCAGAGTCATCCAGCTAGCAGGCAGCAGAGCCAGAATTCAAACCCAGGCAGTGTCAGTCTGGACCACAACTGAGTTTGAGACCAGTAAGTAACAGCTCTAGAGAGAAAACACCCAAGTATAAACTGGGGTAAATACTGCCAAGATTTAGCGAGGGCTAAAAATAATTGCTTGGGAGTATAAATACAGCAATTCTCCAAATCCTATCTTCATCTCTTTTTCAATTGAGAAAATACCCCATACTTTCCACTCGGAAAAGCAGGTCGTGTGGGATCCTTTTCTGAAGCCTCAGAAGCAGGTCTGACATGTGTGGAGGACCCACTCCCCTATAGTGGGCCCTGAGGACCCTTCCAGGAGGGTCCCCAATCTGTGTTTTCACAATATGCACAAAAGGGTCTGGTTACTGGATAAGGCTACCAGATTCTTAAAGTTTAATACATATGAGAATCGCCTGGGGCACTTGTTAAAATGCAGATCCCAGGGCTCTAACTCCAAATATCTGATTCAGTTATTGAATGCAGGGGCCCTGGAACCTGCATTTTTAAAAAGCACCCCTTCCTCATTATACTCTGGTTAACAGAAGGGGAGTACACCAAGCTACACTGAAGACTATGAGTCTTCAGTTTTACATGCTTCAGGGTGGTCCTTGCAACCCAGGATTCCAAGATTTAGTGAATTTATCTCCCTCAGCCTAATCCGTCACCCTATCTATCCCCACCGGCCCCCAAGCAGCAATGGGGGGAAGTGTATTGGTGTGGAGGAAGAGTGTGAGTCAGTATGCAGCAACCGCCCCAATACCTCTTTTCCCAAGGCCCTTATCGAGGGGTTCAGGGTGAGACCTACCTCATTGGCTTTCTCAGGAGTGCCCTTGGGGGATGGGGAGGCGGGTGAGGAGGGCAGCCTGCGCTCCCGCTCCCAGTCTCGATCCCGGTGGATCAGTTTGCTGTTGGGTTCTTTCAGGGTCCTCTTGAGCTCATTGATGCTGGCCTGGTGCTTCAACAAGACGTCCTCTGGCTTGTCTAAGAACTAGGGATGGATGGAGAGGACAGCAGTGTTAGGGAAAGCTCTGAATGGGGGGTACAGGGTGCAGGGATGATGGCAACAATGTCGCCACCCTCCACCAGCAATGTCCCTGTTTCAATCTCCCAGCAGCCCCATGAGCCAAGCAGGGTGAGGATGATCAGCTCCAACAGGCGCACATACTGAGGCACAGAGCACTTAAGATTAAAAGAGGAGACTTCTAGTCAAGCCACCTTTTCTCCTCCCTTGCCTGGCTCCCCAGACTCTGAACACCCAACTCCACCCAAATCCCACAGGTCTGGGAGAGTTTGCTTTGGTGCTGCGAGCCCAGGCTTAGTGATGGAGGTGACTTCCCTCTGACTACAATCAAGGCATAGCAGGCAGCATCTGCCAGAGTGAGAACTCACTAACCCTGTTCACTGGGCTGCCCTGGCTCACTTGCTGGCATTCTGGATTCTTCCTGGATCCTGGTGCCTACCTTCTGGCTGAGATGCAGACCTCCAGTCTAGGCCCCTCCTAGCCTAACATGCACAACTGCTCAGGCTCTGTGAAGGCCTAGAGTACAGATCCTCCTCAAGCCCAGGGACATCTAGAAAAATGGGCCACGTTCCCACACTAGGGACAGAGGCCAGGAAAAGCTTATGTCCAGCCTTCTCTGCTGTGAGCCACCAGCTTCCCCAACCACCCTGGATCTTCCAGATACCTTTTGGGTATTGACTCACCAACAGCAGACAGGGTGAGATACAGCCAGATAGAGAAACTAGGACACTATGGGGTGTTCAGGAAGATTAGGAGAATTAGAGACCAAGAAGAGAGGTAAGCCCCAAGGCTGAGCACAAGAATTGAGCCAGGAATAGCTGGAGTCATAGGTGTCCCCCCAGCCCATTAAACCCCTAAGTCTGAGCTCTAGCCGCTGCGGCATGACAGAGTAATCTTCCTAGCTGAAGTGTGGATGAGCCTTTGGGAGCTGGCAGTGATTTGCCAAAGCTCTTTATCTGCCCGCATCTGGGGCAGAGCGGATAGGTTGGCAGCCCTAGGACCCTTATTTGCAAGGCTATTTGAGGATTCATGTTAATTCAATTTAGGATAAGAAATGGACAATCTCAGCTTATTAAAGTCACATGAGGTGATTCTGGAAGAACCACTGGAAAGTAAGCTTACCCGTGGACAACATTAGGATCTTCTGCCAGGCTCATCTCTGCTATCCAAGGATCCACTGTGGTTGGCTCCTAAGCTACCTCGGGAAGGAAGCTGATACCACTGGGGCTCCTGCTTTCCCTCCAGACACCTGTCTATACCTCAGGCATCTCATCCCAAGCTGAGCTACCCTCAGGACAATGTCCATCTCTGTCTGAGAAGTCAAACCTGATGGAGTTTGCACAGGGAGTAAGTTCGGGCTGCAGTGGGTAGTGAGGCCCAACTTGAGATGTGGCTTGTCATCTTCCATCCCAAACCTGTCCCGCTGGCTCTGCGGACATGTCGTGCTCCTGAAGGCTACGGGGAGCAGTGGGACCCTGAGATCCTTGAAGGTTAAGGGCCTTGAAGAAACCTAGTCTGGATGTCTTGCTGTGCGGATGGGGGACTGGAGCCTGAGGGGACTTTCCCAAGATCTGCAAAGAGTCAGTGGCAGAACCGGGGTTGAAACCTAGATCTTGGGACTCTAAGGCCAGGCTCTTCTTATGTCCTGGCCCCTGGCCCTTTCTCTCAGCAGCCCAAGGACTCAAGGATAAACCTGCTTCTCTTGCAGTTAAAGTTCAAACGAAGAGTTGGAGACTGGGTGAGCGGGAAGAAGTGGTTAACATAGGACGACTAAGTTGAGGGAAGAAACAAAGGGAAAAGAAAGAGGAAAAGGAGGAGAGGTTCTTGGCAGAGCTGGAGCAGCAGCAGACCCCACCCGGGAGAAGGTGGAACTGGAGTCTGGGCAGATGTGCTCTGAGGCTCCTCCCTCCCCACCCCAAGTCCCCCCTCCCACATCTGATTGCCAATAGATACAAGATGAAGCTTTGGGTGAGGACACAGGGGACACAGATGAGATGGACCAAACAGTGCTGTGGGGCAGGAGATGAGTCTAAGGAAGGGGTGGGGTGGGAGGTGGGCGGAATGAGCTAAATGAAAGCACAGAATGGCCTGGAAGGGCTGGTGGACACAGGCGGGGTGGTCAGTAGGTGAGCAGCAGGCATGGAGGACCAGGTGGTCTGGAGAGGTGGAGCATGAAGCTGGGAGGGGTGAGGAGGGAGGAGAGATGGCTGGTTTGGGGAAGAGTCTGAGCAGGAAGCTGGAGAGACGAGTTTAACAAGGCTGTGGGAGAGCAAGGGTGACTGGGGAGGGGGACAGCCAGGGAGCAAGGTTGAAGCTGAGATCGTGCCAGGATGTGCGCTTGGGACGGTGACAAATGAGCTGGGGATGTGAATGGTTAGGTAGGGAGGGACAGGTCCCATGCAGTACCTCCTGCTTGTGTCTCGGCGTGGTTTCCTGCTCCGGCTAGCGGGAGGTGGTAGAAGGGAAAGGATCCAGCAGGGTCAGTAGAGCAAATAGAATAGAGATACCTCGATGGGCTTGGTCCAGCAAGGAGCCCAGAGCACTCACACTTGACCAAGCAGTGGAGGTCAGGGAAGCTGGGTGGGCCACCAGTAAGGGAGTGAGGTAGTCGGAAGAAGGTGCGTGCGTGAAGCAGGGAGCTGTCCCAAGAAGGCAAAGAAGGGGACTAGAGGCAAAGTGGGCAGGGCCACACTCGGCAGATGGGATGTGTGAATGGGGTTTCATGTTTCTCGCTGTCAGTGGGTGTGTGTTCAGGGGCCTGTATTCACAAGGTGGAACTGCATGACAGACAAAAACCTGCTTAACAACTGTGCCAAAAGGAAGCTCTCCCTGGCCTGTGTGTGCACACACCTGTGTGTGTGTGTGTGCCGTTCGCACGTCTGTGTGCAGGAATGTAAGGGTGAGGGGTATATACATCAGTCAGTGAGGCCGAGGTTGTGCATTCCTATGTGAGTATGTACACATGGATACTAGAAGTGTACACACACACCTGAGTGGGGCGTGGGGCAGGGCACACACTTGTACCTCCTCATGCCTGTCAGGGACCTTAATGACACCTTCCTCTGGAAAGGAAGGGCGTGGTGCAGATCCAGATCACAGTCAGATGGGTAAATCAGGAGTGGGCAGGAGGAGGCCCAAGTCCTCCAGGGGACAGAGGGCCCCTCTGGAAAGGCAGGGCAGAAGGAGGGGAAGAGTACAGGGCAGGCAGTGTGCCTACCACCCATCCCCACCCCCACCCCAGGGATGTCCAGGTATTGAGCATGGCCCAGCGAAAGGCCCTGTCCGTGTGCACTCCACAGCAGAGGTGCTTGGCCACAGCGAGGGGCAGGTGAAGGCCAAGGCTGAAGCTAGACCTCGGATCAGCCTCCCAATCCCCAGGGCAGAGGGTCTGAGAAAACCAGGCTCCTACCTTCAGCTCCTTGATCTTGGTGGGGGTCCTGACCTCTCCTTCCTCAGCCTCTGACCGCCGCCCCCCAGACTCGCCATCTTCCTCCCGCTTGTCACCATCAGCCCCTGCATCGTGGTTCTCGCTGACTGAGGCTGGGCGGGAGAACTCTGCTGAAGTAGGCAGAGACAGCAGGCGACCACGTGAGACATTTCCCCTGCATGGACGAGGAGCCAGCCCAGCCACTGCCCAACCACACCCGGAGTGGAGCCGACTTTTCTACACCACACCAGTTCCCAGAGGAGTGAGGTAGCCTTCCCCAGGTCACGTGGCTGGTAAGCAACAGAGCTGCCTCTCAGTCTGGGGGCCCCCTCCTGGTTTCTATAGCACTAGAGCCTGGGTTCAAATCTCAAATCCATCTCTTCTTGGCTGTATGATCTTGGGTAAATTACATAATCTCTCTGGGCCTTGTTTTCCTCATCTATAAGCAGTGCCTATTTCAGAAAGCTGAGGTGAGGACAAATAGCTAATGAGTGTAAGTATTTAGAAAAAAATTTAGAGGAATGGCTGGCCCAGAGTGTGCCTTCAATCAATGTTGGCCCATAAATGTTGCTGTTTTTGTTGTGGTGGTTGAGGCAGAACACTCACTTGATCACTATTTAGCAACACACAGATAGTATGAGATTGCCTTTTACTAGTGGAAGCTCAAGTTGTAACATTTGCAAATGATTTGCCTTCCTTATAAATTAGGGAAAATTCAAGGGGATCCCTGCAATAACATCTTTCTTACCCACTAGCATTCTAAAACACTTTTTCTTTCTTTTTTAGAGAGACAGAGTCTCGCTCTGTTGCCCAGGCTGGAGTACAGTGGCATCATCATAGTTCACTGCAACCTCAAACTCCTGGGCTCAAGTCATCCTCCTGCCTCAGCCTCCCAAGTAACTGGGACTACAGACACATGGCACCATGCCTGGCTAACTTTTCTATATTTTTTGTAGAGACAGGGTCTCACTCTCACTCAGGCTGGTCTCAAACTCCTGACCTGAAGCGATCCTTCTGCCCTGGCCTCCCAAAATGCTAGGATTACAGGCATGATAAAATACTTTTCTGAATAGGAAAGAAAGGGGTGGAATTATAGACTATGCACACCAGGCACTGGACATAACCTGACTATGCCCGTGGACTGTGTCTTGATAGAAAATAGGCTGGAAGACACTGAATTAAAATAACCAGAGCACAGATTATCCTTGGAGTTGGCCTAGATTTTAAAAAGAGAGTAATTATCCTTTCTATTCATATACATTCACTTTGCAAAGTACTCATTTATGCACATATTTCATTTGATTTGCATAATACTCTGTGTTGGTGGCCAGAATGGGAATTATAACCCCCATTTCACAGAGGATAAATTGGGACCTCAAGAGGGGAAAGGTCCCACTGGTGACCTTCTGGTGAGTCAGGACAAGGACCTAGACATCCTGGCTTTGAGTCTAGGTTTCTGTTCCTCCCCTAATGAGCTTCACCAGCTCTGCTGCCTGCCAAAATCTGGCCTTCATTTGGTTCCTGGCATAGAAATGGAAGGTACAGAAGAGGACCAGAAGACTGTACAGATCCTCATTTCCCTTTGCATAAACCTTCAGTTCTTAGCCCTATGTCTATCCAAGGAGAACAAGAAGCTTCCTCTGCCTCAAATAGACCCCCGCAGAACTATGTATCCCTCAAACATAGACAGAAATGCATGCATTCTGTACATGCTTCTCCCATTGCTTAACAACATTAAATGCTTCGAAACCTACTATTCTATGAGTTCCTCAAAGGAAAGGGCCGCATTTACTCACTCTAAATATTACACTTGGATAAATACTATACCTAACACAAGGCCTGGCACATGTATAACACTCAGAAAATATATGTTGAGTGGAACTAACTTGCCTGGAGGCCTGCCCCACTATGTTCTGGGAGTATTCACTGTTCTCCCACCCAAGTCCCTACTTCCGACCTTTAAGCTACCCTCTACAAACCTAAAAGCAATAATGATGGGTACCATTTACGAAGGTCCTACTATATACCATGAATAGTTTTGTGTGTTTTTTAGGCAATATTAATTCTCCCTATAACACAGCAAAGCAGTAGTATTTATTTTGCATAAGAGGAAAGAGGCTCAGGGGAGTTAAATAAGTTGCTCAAGGCCACCCATCCATTCATTCAGATATTTATGGACCACTTCTTGTGTCCATGGAGCAGCTGGTGAATGTCAGGGTCAAGATTTGAACTCAGACCTGCCTAACTCTGAATGCCCCCACTTCCCTATGTGGCTTCTGAACATTATCTACACACTCTAGTGTGTACATCCTGGGGAGAGACTTGGGCCCTCGGGGTGCTGACTTAGTAGGTCTGGGGCAGGGCCTGGCAATCTTCATGTTTAACAATCTCATAGGCGATTATGATGCAGATATGGTCTCTGGACCACACTTTGAGAAGCCCTGGTCTGCTTGATACAGGACAATGTCCGGCTAGTTCTCATTGATGTTAAGGGCACCCATCAGTCCAACAGAAATGGGGGCAGTAGAAAGCACCATATGGATAGCTTGTCAATCAGCCCAGAGCTCAATGGAACAAAAAGAATGAACAGGAACAACGCTTCAGCCTCCAGGCAGATAAGGTATTACCAGCTCTGCAATGTGGTCACAAGCACCATTCTCCTGGTAAAATGATAATATGTGGATTGCTAAACTTCTTGGGTGGAGGGCCCAGAAAACCATATGGTTAAACCTGGGATCCCAAAGGCCATGATTCAGAGAAGTTGTGGGAATCCAGAGAGTGGCAGTGTCACATCCCAAGTGGAAGTGAGCTGTAGGTTGGGGCTAAACCAACCAAGAGCTGCCCAGATACAGCAGTGGTCTCCAGCTACCATGCCTGGTGCAAATGAACTTGGGATGTGTCTACCACCTCCACTGCTCATTCTGCAGAACCTGGCATGCCCACTCCCTCACTTCCCTCTAAAGACCACTCTTCCCCCCACCTCCAACTTGGGCCATACCTCCATCAAGGCTGCGGGACATGGTGTACCGTTTGCTGGAGGAGCGCTCAAAGAAGGGTGCGGGCCGGTCGATGAGGGCACTGGCCTGGCGGGTCTGTGCCTGGGTCCTCCCACTATACCGGAACTTAGAGCCCATCACCAGGAAGCCCTTGGGCGGAGGCTCAGGGGACACCAGCCTGCAGCAGAGAGAAGAAGGTGACGAGGTAATATCAGACTTGCATTTGCAGGCCCAAGGTTAGACTACAGCTGTCTTTTCATCCCCCTGCCCCACCAACTACAACAACTCAAAGTGGTCCAGGAAGGGAGAGCCATAGGGAAAGGTGGGGTGGCTTCCTTAGAGTCCCCGCTAACTCCTCCCATTGCTCCCCTGCATACACACAGCCTCTGCCTCATCCCCGTCATCTCATCCAGGGCAGGCTCACCGGAAGAACGTGTGATGCTCGATGCAGACCTTCCACAGTCTCTTGGCTGACCGGTGGTTTGGGAGCTTAAAGCCAATTGTGCTCTCAAACTGCTCATACTGGAAAACCAAGAAGGACAGCTTAGAGGCAGTGCCTGGGCCCACTCTCACCACTGGCCTTTCCTTTCTGAACCTCTTCTCAGGTATGTGTGACTTTGACCTGTTCATTCATTGACTCGATAAGGTTGATTGAGCCCTTATTCTGCACCAGGTCCAGTGTTAAACACCAGAGATACCAACCGTGGAGACCAAGACAGAAGATTCTGGTGTGGGGGAGGTCTCAGATAATAAATGAGCAATTAAGAAGCACTCGGGCCATTAAGAGCTTGACTTATTCAAGGATCTCAAAGGTGGCCAGAAGAGCTGGAGCATCATGGATGTAAGGCAATGTGGGAAGAGATTGTGGGGAGAGGTAGGTGGCCATGGAAGGAGTTTGGACTTTAGCCCAAGAGCTAAAGAGAGTTCTTGAAAGGTTTAAGCAAAAAGTGTGAGTGGAGTGGGGGAGTGAGTTTGACATTATCTGATTTAAGGGACTTTTAAGATCTCTTTAGCAGCTATGAGAAAAATGGCCTGAAGAGACAATGGAGGCAGGGAGACCAGTGAGAAGGACCCTGTAGAGACAGGTGAGAAATGGTGGCTGTTGGTGGCTGGTGCAGTGGAGAGGAAGAGAAGCATATGTGTTTGCATTGATTATAGAGGTAGAACCGAATGGACTTTCTGATGAGTGAGATGGGGAGATTGAAGGAAAAAAGAAGTGTGGATGTATACATGTTTTTCTGTGCATGTGTCACTGTGTGTGTGGTTATGTGTCTATGTGTGTCTTAGCATGTATAAATATTTGAGGACTACATGTAAGCAAATACATGTACTATATACAGACTATATTCATTTATCCATGAAACCTGTTTATATGTGACTAACTTCTGTTTAGGCTCGTGTGTGTGTGTGTGTGTGTGTGTGTGTTTGCATGCACACACCTATGGTATGAAGTCTACGTAGAAAGCCCCAGAAGAGGGATCTCTCCCCACCCAGAACACCAGCACCCCTATCTATGTATCCTGGGAGGAAACAACCCACACCCAGCTGTCAGAGTCCACTCTGTTCTAGCCAATGCAGTGAGGAGGCGGGGCTCCCAAGACAGGCTCACCTCCCCTGGCCGGATCTTGATATAGAAGTTACTCCTCTTGTAGGAGATCTTGAGAATCTTGGGCCAGGCGAAGCGGTTGATTCTCAGCCGGTCCCGGTAGATGAGCAGGCCATTGGCACAAACACCTAACATGATGTCGATGCCCTCAGAGTCCTGCATGAGGAGGGAGCATGAATGGGAAGCATGAGGTCCACACCTGGGGGCAGCCTGCCACCCATCCCCAAAACCTTTCCCTGAGTTCTGCTTGTAGTAAGCTCTCAGGGACGGAATTAGAGCCTCCGCGCTGGAGTCCCACTGACCAATCCTCGCATAGTCATTCAGTCATTCATTTAGCTTTTTATTCACCAACTCAATTGTTCAATCACATGCTCTGTCAGTCTCTGAATCGTTCATCCACCCAGCAAACATTTAGTGGTACATACTCAATGCTAGGCCATGTGCTATCTGCTAGGGATACAGAAATACACTAAGGTCTGCATCTTTTCCTCATGACGCTCCCAATCTAGCAGTGCCACAGACAGGTTCATAAAGAAATATAATATAAAGAGAAAATGATAAAGATCATGGGAAAATAAAAGGTTATGGAACTGTGAGAAATGGGAATAGAAAAGGTTTCAAATTGGAGGTAATACAGCATCTGGCACATCAAATCCTCTGGAAGGCCTGACAGTTCATCAGGGGACACCACACAGACGTGAAGGGAACCCTAGGACCTGGTGGTACCTTGGCATGGTGCAGATCTACTCCATACATGGAAAGCTTCTTGGCGTTCTCTAGGAAGTGGATTTCTGCTTCTCCTGGGGTCATGCCCCTGAGGGAAAGAAAGTGACCAGAGGTGGCCATGGTGGTCTGAGTCCTGCTGGCTCAAGGTGACCACCATCAAAAGCCATCATCTTAGGAGGCAAATGTGCTGGAGTGGGCACATGGCTGAGCCTCACCCAAGTCTTTCCCCTCTGCCCTCAGGGCAGGATGGTGCACCCCCAGGCCTCCAGCTCCAGTCCACCCAACCCCCACCTTCTGCCAAAGCTTAAGTCCAGTCTCGTTTCCTTTAGGAAGCGTACAAGGACTAAGCTGGAAGTCAGGATTTCTGTCTCATTCAGCTGCTGAGTTAAGTGTGAGTTATAAATTCTGCTTCTCCATCAATGTGAAACCATTTTCGAAGACATCGTTCATTATAATCACCCAGGGGCTCCTAAATTATTACCCATGTAAGATATTTCTCTCAAAATTTAGTATCAGAAGCCACTTAATCTCTCCTGAGGAACAGGTGCACATTCTCCTTCTGAAAAGAAGAGTTATGTAATTAATCAAGTTCCTTCTTTGCTTTAGCTGCCAGGACACCTGGAAGACATTTTATACTTAGTCACATGGCGTACTATGTGCTGGTTATTGTTCCAAGCACTTTACATGTACTAACTCACTGAATCCTCGTAACAACTGTATAAGATAGGTATTATTATTACTCTCATTTGACAGATGAGAAAACTGGCACAGATAGGTTGAATAACTTTCCCAAGGGCACAACACTATTAAGTAGAAGAGTCATGATTTTAATCCAGACAATGTGGCTCCAGAGTTTGTGCTCCTAACCACTCAACTACATCTGTCTTTTATACCCTCTGGGCCTCAGTTTCCTCTGCCCTGTCTATCTCCGGGCTGCTGTGTGGGAGACCTGGACCCTAGATGTCAATGTGCTTTAGGTCCAAAGAGATGTACGGATAGCCACTGGTATTCCTCCAACACATATGGATCTCAACTTCTCTCTCTCAATTATTTTGACTTTTGAAAATCCTAAGACATCTTGCTATCTAGGACAGGGGTGACAAATAGATGTCAGACAGTTCACCGCTCCCTATTCCTATGCCAGGTGGACACTGCTAACCAGTTGTAGGGTACCAGTATCCTGCCCAACACAATACCATGGCGTCATTACTAACCAAGCAGAGTTGGTGTGTGAGTCTCTGAGAGATAGCATTTGCCACTCTTGACCTAGCATTTGCCACACCACAGCAAGGTCTTCCCCACAATCCCTCCACATCTGGTCCTAGCCCTCCTCTCCAGATGCAGTCCATAGGACACAACCATCATCATTCCCTCCATTCCCAACAGTAATGAGATATTACCATACTCCTTCCCACAGGCACAGCACTTTATAGTTTATAACGCACTTTCACATAATCCATCACATTGAGTTCCTGTAATGACCCTGGACTTGGAGCCCAAAGTACTTCCAGCTTAAAACCACCCTAGGGATCATTTAGTTCCAGGGGTTCCTCTCCAGGGGAACCCACACAGCAGGCAATGGCAAAGGTGGGCATTTGGGTTGTGACAATGACTGAGAAGGTGTTATGGGCATTCACGGCATGAGGCCTAGGGATGCCGAACACCCTGCACAATGAATTCTCCTGCCCCAAATACCAATAGTTGAGAAAAACTGATAATCTAAGTCCGTGCATATACATGTGAAAATGGGGCTCGGACAGGTTAAATAATCAGCCTCAATCACACATCTAGTTAATTATCTTCCAATTCCTGGAATAAGGTGCTTTCCACTGCACAATCAATTATTCAACCCTTCAATTCACAGATAGCAACACTAACAGCCAACATGTGGTGTGTCTTTAACACATGTCATTTAGTCCTCCCACCATCCTACAAGGTCAGTTTAATAGCAACCACTTTGAACAGAGTAGGAAACCAAAGCATAGAGAAGTGAAACAACCTGCCCAAGATCCCCTGGTTAGAAACTGGCAGAGTCAGAATATGAACCCAAGCAGACTAGCTTTCGAGTCCAAACTTTTGAACTCTAGATAAGATCTAGCCATCAGGACACTTACCCAAAGACACAGAGTAGTGACTACTATCTCCAGCTGCCAGATAAAGAAACTGATTCTCAGAGGTCAAGGACAGGTAATTATCACACCCATATCACACCCATATAGGAGCTAGTGAGTCAGATTCTGCATTTTAACCAGGTTGTTTCAATGCACATTCCAGCTTGAGAAGCTTTGCTCTAGAGCAGGTCCCAAAGTGTGGTCCCTGAAGCAACAGCATCTCCTGAGAGCTTGTTGGAAATGCAAATTCTCCACTCTACCCCAGATCTACTGAACCACAAACTCTGGAGATGGGGCAGAGACACCTGCGCTTTAATCAAGCCCTCTAGGTAATGCTGATGCCTAGTGAGTTTGAGATCTGCTGCACAGAGTAACTCACCTGCCTAGAGAAGCCCTTCGTGCTCACAAGGGACAAGTGGAGCTTCCTGCCATCGTTGTGCAGAAACTGGGGCCCCAAGAGGTCATTTAAGGTCGCACAGCTAGCCACTATCATTCCTATTTGCAGAGATGATTTGCTCTGAGACACATCTCAAGTTAGGGGCAGAGCCAGGTGGGGTATGCATAGCATGGCATCCAGGGACCTGGCACATTCAGGCCTGCCAGGGAGGCTCCAGCCAACCGGCCAGAGTCAAGGAAGGCCCTGGGCAGTGTTCCTCTCACCTATATGTCTTGTGCAGCTCCATGATCCTCTCCTCCAGCTCCCGGGTCTGGTTGGGGGCGAAGCGGAGCTCGCTGACATAGTTGCCCACATGCTCCTCAGCGTCATAGTCGCCTAGCTCAGCCTGCACGGCGTAGGAGCCCAGCAGGGCATGCGTGACAAAGGAACAGGGCAGCCGGCCCGTGATGATGTCTGCCCGCAGCTGCAGGCACAGGTAGTATCTGGAGATGGGGGAGAGCGGGTGTGGGCATGGGGCCCCACTCCTCCCTAGTTGCCCCGAGCACAGCTGGTCCATTGGAACCACATGAATCAACACACAGCTTGGCAGAAAAGCATGTTCATAGACACTGGCATTTCATATGTGGACAATTTGAGTGGGTTCTATGAGATGGTTTTATAACATTTCAATATGTGACATTTTTGGTTCATTTCTAAATTCGAGAGGTTTTTTCCCACTATGAGAGCATTTTCAATTTTGAACTCATTTTCAAGCTAATGAAGACCACTTTCCTGGTTTAACAACTAAAAAAAGTCACATAGTTTTAATTATAGAATATTCTGTATACATCTTGTGGAAAAAACACAAACTTTAGAGGTGACTCTAAATTTCTTCTGGGTGCCCATTCTCATTCCTAATCCTGTCCTCCAGAGGTCACCATAGTTATCATGTAACGTTCTAGACATTTCCTCTCCCTGGACATAGGGAAATGCATGTGCCTTTGATGTATGGGTGCTTTTAACATGTACATTGTACCAAATACTACATTTGATTCTACAGCTCGCTTTTTCATACCAAACTCCACGCCTCAGAGCCCTTCCCATGTCAGCACATGCAACTCTACCTCATGCATTTTTAACTTCCACGTTGTATTCCACGGCCGGGATGAACCCGCTCGCCAAGGCTTTCCCAAAACTTTCTTATTTTGCCTCCGGCATTAAGTGAATTGTCTAAAACCAAATTGGCTTAAAGAAACATTTCCAACCACCAGGCCATGATTTTTTATAACTTTTATGCACACTTGGATGACTTTACAATTTCAGAACCATTTAAAATCATTTTTTATTGCTTTTTTTGGTATATTAAAAAAATGTTTCGGCTCGTTTTCAGCCAGTGATGCTCCCTGTGCATTTTTGTTATGTTCCATCATTTTTTTTTCGATTGCCTATTTCTTTTCCTTTTAAGTGGCTTTTACTTAGTACAATTTTTACTGCTCTGTGACATTATTTCTTGGTCAGAAGTGAAGCCCTGGCAAAAAGTACATGCGGCCTCAGTGTGTGCTCAGGGCCAAGGTGCAGGCTCAGAATCAGCAGCAGCTCAGACGTCACAGCCACTGAGTATGGGCTTATGGTATTTTGTTCAGAAGTCTAAAAATTCAAAAATCACTGCCAAATACTCTGACCAATCTTTCATTTCAATCAATTTGTCATTTTGACCAGTTTATTTTGGGCCTAACTATTTTTGACTAAGTCAGCTGCTACTACCATCCCTTCTCTGGGGGCCATCTGTGCTGGGCAGGGCTAATTTCCCTCCTGGTGTCCCTAGACACCCAGTGCCCAGTGTCTGGCACAAAGGGGGAGGCACCAGTGGGCAAGACCAGAGGGATGGGGGCTGTGCTGGCCTAAATCTCTCAGCCCTTGTGGGAATGGAGTTTCAGATCCTGCTGCTGCTACATTGGCCCCAAGCTGACCCCAGGGCTCAAAACAGGGCTAATGAGGCCAAGGCCTGGGGCCTGATCTATTCCAGGAACATCTGTCTTATTTCCCAAGGCCAGAGTCAGCATCCTGACCTTGGTCCTCTACCTGGCAAACAGGCAGCCAACATTAAGGAGGGACCCAATGGGAGAGAGGTTGGCTTAGTCACCCCTCCCCTGCTGTAGGAGAGCTTCAAGCCCATGTCTTATTGTTGAGGGTGTAGGGCCTACCACCTAGAAGACATGGCCCCAGGAGATCATGAAGTGAGACTATCTCTTTGAAAGGGCTCAGATAAAGAGAAGGGCCTCCCCCTATTCTGGTTTCCAGAGGCAGGATGAGCCCTGTGGAAGCTTCTTGTATCCTGAAGGATGCTTTGCAACCCATTCCAATCTGCAAGCTATGTTATCTACTGGCCCTGTGGCACAAGGACACTGCATACACAACCCCTGTTCATCACAGAAGCCCAGGCTTGCCTCCCTGGGGGGTCACAAGCCTCATTTGACCATCACATGTCTGACGTGTGCACAGAGCAGCAAGCAGAACCAAAGTCCCATGTGCAACATCATGTTCTATTCCCTCCATGTCCTCAGCACTGCAAACTGGTGGGCCATTCAATACCTGACTGACTTCGCGTGTTTGGTGTGTCCCACCCAGGGATGGCCCACACTGTTTTTAAAGTTTGCATTAGTTGCCAACATCTAAAAATTGTGGTTTTTCACTCTCAAATCTCTAGCTTCACTTTAACAATCAGGCCCAATTCCCATGTGACAGTGATGGCCTGCAGCTGAATGGCAACTGTTTCAGATGGCTTCTGTCCCCTTACAGGGGGCCCCCGATTCCCTGTGATGCCTCCTCCTCCGAAATCCAGGGTCAGCTGCTATTGACCACTGTGTTTATGTCACTATTTTTCCTGCACCGAGTCTGCTTCCTTTGTCGATGCTGTTTGCCTGACCTCAGCATCAGCATTTGCAACTGCTGTCATATACGGCCTGTGTCCCCCAGGGCCAGGTGCCCTCATCCACGGTCCCGCACAGCAGCATGCCTGCCCTTCCCTCCATAGCCCTCACCTTGTGATGTCTTCTGTCAGCTGGGCAGGGTCAGGGGGGTAGAACTTGACTGTGAAGGCAAAATTCCAGGGGCTGCCTGAGAGGAGAAGATGGGGAGAGATCAGAGAGACCTCATCATCCCAGTGGGTGGCCCAAACTCTGGTCATCTAACCCCAAATCCCAGGCTCCTGACCACAACGACTCCTCAGAAAAAATAGCCTCAAGGGGAAACAATCCCTGTCTTAGGAATAATGATAGTAATAATAAAATCATAATAGCTAATACATACTGGGCGCCACTGTGTGCAGGCCCCATTCTAGGTGTTGTACATGTAATAACTCATTTAATCCTCTTGACAATCCTAAATACAAGTACTATCATCACCCCACTTTACAGATGAGGAAACTGAGGCACAGAACAGTCAAATAACACAAGAAGTAGTGACAGAGTCAGGATTCAAACCCAGGCAGTCTGGCCCCAGTGTCTATCTGTTTAACCATCACTCCAGACCACCTCAGGGAAGCAAGAAGAAAAAGCTACTGGGCACCTGGGTGCTGTCCATACAGATGCCATTTAACTGTCACCCCCGCCTCATGAGGCAGGAATTACTAATCCACTTGCCAAGGAGAAGCAGGGGCCCAGGGAGGTGGAGGACTTGCCTCAGGTGCCCCATGTGATGAGCACTGAGGCCTGGGGGGAGATACACCCACTTCTGAAGCCCAGGACTCAAGGACTCATGGTGTCACCTTCAGAAGGCTGAGGGGCTGTCACAAACTGAAGAAAGGGGGCAAAAAATTGTTCCGCCAGGGCCCCAGAAGGCAGGACTAGGATGAACAACTGGAAGTTACAGGGACTGTGGCTTTGCTGGAGAAGGCACTTGCCAAGGCTTGAGACTATTCCTTGATGACTTGAGGTGGACACAAGAAGCAACCATCCACCATGCCTGGGCTGTGCTGGCAGGGCTGCGGGCAAGCTCTGGGGAGGGATGCCAAGACCTGACCATTTGGTCTGGCCGCCTATCTTTCCCAAGCTCCTGGTCCTTACCAAACACTGCACGCTTAGTTGCCTGTATATGTTCTGATTCCCTCAGGGTGGGGCTTCCGGGGACAGCCTAAAGCCCAGGCCTTAGGACCCTGTCAGCACCCAGAAGAGCTTGCTCTGTATGCCTGCCTCTTTGTCTCCAACTAACAGGAGCCTACAGGAAGAATTCCTGGAGCCCCTCCTGCAGAGTCAGCTGACTTCCCTGGGCCCAGCTGCCTGCTGTCATGGTAACAGGTTCAGCTACAGCCTTCCAGCCAGGGGACCAGGGAGTCCAGGAGAGACTAACCACAGCCAAGGAGGAGGGGCCCTGGGTGGAGGAATCTCTGCCTCTAGGCTCCAGGTCTCCACCTACTCATGCTGCCTTGCTGAGGCTTCCTACCTCCCCCTTCTGCCATTTGAAAGCTGCCCCACCCCTCCCAATATGCCTTTTCTCTCTGGGCCAGAAAGGGCAGGCTGTTGGCCTGCTCATCTGCCTTCACCCCAGGCCTTGTAAAGAACACAGGATGGTACTGGAAGACCGAGGCTCAAGACGTGGCTTGGCCAATACTTGGCTCTGTGACCATGGGTAATAACTGCCTCTCTCTGGGCCTCTGAGGAAAGGGTCATTGATCACGGAAGTCTGCACCAGCCCCAGGCAGGAGGGTGGCTGTTTCCAGGCCATCTGCTTGTCTTCTGTCCTAGATGACTCTGCAGGTCCCTTCTAGGGCTGACATCCTGAATACATTTATGATTCCTCTGCTAACTTGCTGTGCAACTCTGCATGGTCCTTTCTCTTCTCTGGGCCTCAGACTAGTCATCTATAAAACAATGGTCAATGGTCATTCCAGCCCTGGCCTCCCCCAAAGTCTGCCATGCCCAGTGGATGAACTCACGGGTCTGAATACGCTTTCCTAAGCAGGAGGGGGCAGGACAACTGGGACCCTTGCAACCTGGAGCCCCCGCCTCCCCTCCACCACATCCCCAACCACAGCCAGCCACTCACTCCGGATCTGCTTCTTGATTTCCTTGGAGGGGTCCAGCCAATTCTAAAAGAAAAGACAGAGATCTTTAGAGGGAAGACGGAAGAGAGAACCTGGATCGGGCTGGGAGAGAGAAATATCCTGACAGGTCCGTTGACAGTCCCTAGTAGGGAAGACCCTTCCTTAGCTGAACTTTCTGGTCCCTTTTCCTTGAGATTGGGAGGTGAGGGGCATAAGGCCTGGATTCACCACCAGGCCTGGGACCCAGAGCCCTGGAGCTGGCATTGCCCTGAGACTGCCACGGTGACTAGGTAATGAAGCCATAGCGGGACTGGCAGGAAGGAGGAAACTTGGACAGGAGGTTCCCAGGGATAGGGAAGAGGTCCTGGCAGGGAGTGCCTCAGTTCCCCCAGACAACTCAAGCAGTCACACCAGGGCTGTCCAAATATCTGTCTGGGGGTGACCTGTGGGTCACAAAGAAATGACTGGGGGTAGGGGGTGGAGGCAGAGAAACGAGAGGGTGGATAAGGCTGGCTGAACCTTGGGGACATACAAACAGAAGGTGCCTAATGAAGATTTGAGGACTGATGGAAACCATGGGATGTGGCCAGGACTACGGGGGCTTAAGGGAAGAGGTCTACACCTCCCAGCAGGCCTCCCCCGCCGAGCCCTGCTCCCCAGCCCAGGTACCTTTTGACTGTCCGCATCACAGAAGGTCAGGCCAAAGTAGTCCTTCTCCAGGAGGTTGAGGTGCTCACAGACCAGGTCAAATAGCACCTGGCCCCGGCCATGTTTCTAAAGAGGAAAGCAAAGCTTCTATGAGGCTGGAACGCACCCTAGGGTGGGGCTGGGAGACACCCAAGGCTCCACCAGGACAACTCAAAACCCCGCCAGGGCCATTTAGCATCTGACCAGGAATGTGGCACTCCTGCCACCCCACCTGGCTCTGCTCTGAGTCCTAAGGGATCCTGGGGGTGACACCAATGCCCAGCTCCTCAACACCCGTCTTCCAAGTTCTGCTGGGGTCTTTCTAGCCCTTAGACTTGCTTGGAGAGAAGCTGAAGTAGGGGTGTGAGGAGTGACTGATTTCTCCTTCCTTTAGAGTGATTAAGAGAAGGAGGCTAACTTGGACCTAAGGAACAGAAAACCAAAAGTCCTAAGCTTTTGAGAGGAAGACAAGAGGCCCCTGAAATAAATATGAGAGAAGTGGGCAGGGGCAGAAGAGGAGGGCCTAGGACTCGGTTAGAGTGTGACTCTCATTCCCTGGCCTCTCTCCTTAACCAAGAGAAACCCAGGGCACCCCAGGCTAGAGTGCCACCTCCTACCCTGCAGCCAGTGCAGTTTTACAGCAGCTTCTGCTGCCCCCACTCCCACGCAGCTAAGCTCGGGGCCTCTCTGCACCACCATCCAGGCCTGAGGATTCAGAATGACAAAGCCCAGAACCTGGCTGGGCACTCTAAACCCCCAGGTGTGAAGCTGGGCACCAAGAAAGGGACAACAGGGTAGAGGGAACATGAGGCAGTCACCACCAAAGAGGTAGGAACTCCAAGGAAAGAGCGAGGAACTCTTAAGGTCTGGAACCAAGCCTGACAAGGAATTCCCGAGCCTGGAGGAGTTCACCGGGGAGAACGGCCCTGGCCTCAGCCAAGCCCTTCATGTGCGTCTGGGGCAGGCTGCAACAGCACGTGGAGGCCCATGAGGGTAGGAGACTAGAAAATAGCCCTTTCTTTTGTCCTAGGAGCAGGGAGGGTGTCCACCCTGAAACCTTTCTAAAAAAGAAATACATGTAAAAACAAAACAAAACAAGACCCCGCAGAGAAGAGGGACTCAGCCTCCCAGGACTCAGAAGTAAGTCACATCCCTTCAAACCAGGGCATGGGGAGACAGGGAGGTGGATCCTACAATTCCTGCAGTAAAGCCACCCTCTGAACTCTTCCACACATGTAAAGAAGGGCCAGGAATGGTGCCTAGACAGGCATAGAACCTTGAAGGGCTCACAGAGGGCACAAGTGAGTGCTCAGAATTAGGGTGTGAGTCTGGGCTTATACAAGAAAGGGAGACACTAAATGTGGGGCTGGAAGGGCCAGCCCCAGAGAGGGCGCATCTGCTGTGCAACTGCTGTGGGGCAGGGCCATCCACAACGGCTTCTACAAAGCCTGGATGGGAACATCCTTCCAATGGGCCATTCCCTGTGACTGACACACTTACCATAGAACCTTCAGGTTACTAGTTTGTCTTGGAGACTGGAGGTGGTACCCTCAAGTATTTATAAGGAAGGGCGGATCCCTTTCTCCACCCAATAAATACATAAAAATGATTCTAGTTTAAACATCAGTGTCTCCTGGGCGAGACAGGAGAGCCTAGTTCCTAGGCCTACTGGGTTGCAGATCAGCCCTTAGATGGTGGTGTCCTTGCCAAGGGACAGTCACCCTGAGAAAGCTTTTCTTGGTGCCAGCCCTGTACCTTGTCTAATTCTATTTGCAATCATAACCACCTTCTCTGGGTCTTGGTACCACCATCTGTACAAAGGAGGGCCAAGGCCAGGTCATCTCTCCGGACGCTGTAGTCGGTCCAGGACTCCTGTGATTTGGCCCAGGCTGGGTACACACAGGAGCCTGCCCTGGCTCTGACAGCCGACTAGGGATGGGGCATATGGTGCTAGGTGCTCCCCTACCTCCACCTCACACTCATACTCGGAGGCATCAAGCAGAGTGACTCGGCAGATGGCACTCTTGTATTTCTTGGCAATCTTCTGGGGTGATTTCTGGGCCTTGCTGGGCGTGGTCCTCTCTGACAGGCCATCGGCCTCACTGTAGTCCTTCTCCTCCATGTCTAGGCTCTGCAGGTCCAACCAAGGAAAGAGTCTGGTCAGTGAGCTTGAAACCATGGCCTTTCATATAGAGGAGAAGCAATAACGAGGCAGCTAGGGCTCAGATGGGCCCCAAAATGAGAGTCACTCCCCTCGTAGGCCCAGGAGGTGACAAGGATCTATGGTTGGTGTATAAAGGAAGAGAGCCAGAGCTCCCATATGCAATGGAGTGGACTCACATGAGGGTTCCACTTCTTCCCTGCAGGCTCCTGCTGCCATAGACAGACTCTGCAAGTGGAGGCACCCCACAAAACCAAACCCAGTGGCCAGAGCTGCCCCGTCCTCCTAGGGCAATGCATGAGTCATTGGAGCATCCATCTGGTCTCCTCCTGTGCATCTGTCACTGGATCTAGCAGGAGGCTGGGAGCTGTGGACTGATCTAAAGGAGGGATGGGAGGCCAGAGCCCACCCACTAGTCCTAACTCTGCCACTGACTCCCTCAGTGACCTTGGCCAAGTCCCTGCCCTCTCTGGGCCTGTTGTGAATTAAGGAGGGTGTGAGTTAGATGGCTAGGCAAGTCCTTTGTAGCTTTAAAGTGGTGAGTTTTGCTCCGAGGTCACACTGGGCTTGCCAAGCTAGAATGGACAGGTTCAAGGGGTAGGAAAATAAACTGAAAGAACATGGGCTTCAAAATCAGACCTGGATTTGACCCCACCTCTGTCACTTTATGGCAATGTGATTGTGGTAACTCACTTCATCCTGCTGAGCCTCAGTTTCTCCAAGTATAAAATGGGGGAGCTAATAGCAACCCTCTTTAGCTTGGGAGAATTAAATATAACAATGACCACGATACTCCCAGCACAGTGCTCGGCATGTAACAGGTCACTACTGAATCTTAGATTCCTTCTTTCCTCCCTCCTGAGAAAGTACCGGGGACCTAAGAACTAGACCTGGAGAACTGGGCAGGAAGAGGGACGCCCACGCTTGGGCACACACCTGTTCAGCAGGCCGAGTGTCCTGCTGGGGCGGATGCTTCTCATTGGAGTTGGCCTCCAGGTGGCCGTGGCCTGCGGGGGTCACAGGGGTGGTCACAGCGGCAGCGGCCTCAGGCTGCTGTGGGGCCTCCTCCTGTGCCTTCTTCACCTCAGAATCAGGGCCTGTCTCTGTTGTCATGGTGACCAGCACGCCTGCATTGGCACGAAGGAGAACATGTGACGAACAGGGACAGTAACCGTGCGACAGAGGAAGAGGGGCAGGAACCACATGCAGAGAGAGACAGATGGAGAAGAATGGACAAATAGCCACAGAGAGAAGGAAGGAGGGAGGGAGGGACAGGGGAAGTAGGGGATGGGGAGAGTCATGGGAAGTGAGGGGTTGGTGGCTGAGGTCACAGGCACCCCTCCCACCCTGTGTCCACAGCTCCTTGGCCCTTCCTCAGGATGATGAGAGTCTCTCCAAGAAGCCCTGCATTGCCAGGAACACAGGGGACAGTCAGTGACCACCTCCAGGCAGGGCCCCTGCCAGGCTGGCTCTCCAGCCACATCACCTGGCACTCGGCAGCCCCTCAAGAAATGCTGGATGCACTGAATTCAACCAAAGAGCCCTGGGTTCCAGGCCCTTCTGGTGCTGAATTCGGGCAAGCCTCTTCATGCCCCAGGCTTCAATTACTCCTGCCCGCTAACTTTATAGCGATGTTGTCGGGATGGATCCAAAGGGAGAATGACAGGAAGGCACATTTTAAAAATGCCCAGGCCTGACAAGGTACAAGTCAAAAGAATGGGGCTCAGGTCCCGAGCCTGCCACAAATGGGGCAGTCCCTTCGCCTCTATGTGACTGATCCAAAGAGTGAGCAACTCAGAGAAATCTCCGACACAGACTATTTTTACCATATCCCCCTTGGAGCAGTAAATGAGGAGATTTCAGAGAGAATCAAGGACCCATTGCCCAGCTACTGTGTTGTAATAAGCAAATTGCAGAGAGAGAAAGAGAGAATGGCATGGTCCTGATTTTATATTTAAAAAACAAAACAATAACCTCAACAACCTGTGTTTGTGTTTGTACACATCTAATAAAAGATCTGAAAGGGATATTCACAAAATCGTTAAGAGAGGTTAATAACTCAGAAGTGGGTAAAGAAAAATGAAAGAGATCCAGGGTTATGAGGTAGTATAAGAGAGGAAGCTTCATTTTTTACTTTATATACTTTCGAATTACTTTTATCTTTGTAAATATATACATATATATTTACATATTGTCTTATATATACAAATATATACATATATTGGCCCACAAGCTAGATTTTTTTTTTTTTTAAAAAAGGGCAAAAGCACCCACTCTTGACCCCAATCAGTGGATCTTTAAAAAAATGACTGGAGCTAAACCCAGGGGAATAGAGAAATGGGCAGGAACCCTCACTTCTGAGTCTAGACCCTTCTTCTAAATCTATCACATGTCATGAGAAAGATCCAGACTAGACCCGACAGGCCCCCTGCCCTGTGTCATCCACCATGGGACCTCTGATGGGCAGAGAGGCAGCCAGTCAGACAGACAGACACAGCATCCACCCTGGGCTGACCACCTGTTCCAGGCCCCCTAACCCCACTTCCTTTTCATTCTTCAGTTTCTCTCCCTGCATTCCAGTGGGCAACGCCTGGCCCAAAGCCAAGAGCACTGGATAGAAAGTCAGGGACCCTGATTGTCCCACTCAGCCACAGCAGTCCCCCAGGGCCCTGAACATTCTCAGTCTCCACAGAGTGGATAATGAGGGGAAGGCTTTGTAAGCTGAACCTCACAGTGCAAATGAGAGGGTTCATTGTTACTAATGCCGCTATCAAGAAGTAAGATGAGGCTGAGTGTAGTGGCTCACGCCTGTAATCCCAGCACTTTGGGAGGCTGAGGTGGGAGGATGGCTTGAGGCCAGGAGTTTGAGACCAGTCTGGGCAACAGAGTGAGATCCTATCTCTATAAAAATAAAAAAAAATTATCCGGGCGTGGTGGTGTGCACCTGTAGTCCTAGCTACCTGGGAGGCTGGGGCAGGAGGATCATTTGAGCCCAGGAGTTCAAGGTTGTAGTGAGCTATGATGTTGCCACTGCACTCCAGCCTGGGCAACAGAGCGAGACCCTATCTCTAAAAAATAAAGCAGTAGGATGAGGAGAGGAAGGGAAGGCCTTGGTCCCCGTCGCCTCATCCCCCCCCAGAAATGCTTTCCACTGCAGTCATTACTGTGGGCTTTATGGGTAAAATTTAAAACCACGCGACAATAAGTGCCAACTCCGGGCCAGGACACAAAGCAACAAGAGTGACTCTAGGGGAGCTTGCAGCCTCGAAAGGGTAAAATTGATGCCTGTCTGCCTGGCTTGGGATCTTTTCTAAGCCTGCACTTAAGGATATTGGCTATTATGTCAGATAAGGCCTATAGGCAGGAACCCTTAAAATAAATGCCTACTTAATTTTGCTTTAAAAAAAAAAAAAGAATACACAGACTAATCTGTATGTTTTCTGCTGTGAGAAGCAGAATCCACATGACCCTCATGGCCCAGGCAGCCAATAGGCACATTCACTTCTCCCTTTCAGATGGCCTCTGTCTGGTTTCAGCCCAGACTCCCAGAACTTCCCCCAGGCCTGAGTCTGTTTGGAAAGAGCTAGGAAAGCAATCTTAAGTAAACATCCCAGTCTTCCTCTGCCTGGGTCTCCAGCAGAGCCTGCTGGCAGCAAATGCCTGGTGCTACCAGAACCACAGATGAAAGGAGCTGGAAGTCTTTTGAGATAATTAAATCTACTCCTCTTCTTTTATAGGTGACACCCAGAGAGCAAGAGACTTGAGTGACAGTCATTTCCTTAGACAGGTTTCCCCTGGTTCCTCCGCCCACTTTCTCCCCTACTCAGCCTCCTGACTCCCCCGATCCTAACTGTGGGTCCATTTTCTCTCCACTGTACTTTTCTGTGTTAAGCAAACCCCAAGAGAATCCCCTTGAAGGAGAAAGTGCTCAGGCCCTGGCTGAAAGCCAAGGAGGTGTCAGGAGCCACATCTGCGCCTCTGTACCCCATGGCCAAGGGCTAGTGACAGCAATGATGGCTCATCTACTCTAAAGACTAAAAAAAAAAAAAAATTGATATAAAAAAACATGGAAATTATTTGAGTGAAAAAGCATGATATACAACAGTTTGTACAGATTGATTCTATTTTAATTAATACACAAACACGTATACAGAAAATTCAGCAAAGTATGAACCATCGTTATTTCTGAGTGGCAGGAGTACAGATTATTATTTTCCTTCTTTCTGTTTAACTGTAGCTGTTGATTTTTCTACTATATTTGGAAATTCCTTGAATGATTAAAAAAAAATTAGAGGCTAAAAAATAAATTTTTCTGATGCACATGGCTTGGTATGACAGGATGAGACAAAGTCTGTTTAAATTTTTTTTCATTTATGAATTAAAAAGAGAAATAACATTATTATTTTTAAAACCTAAGATGAAATCTTTCTTTATTTCACAAGTCCAAGGATAACGGCATGGTTCTCTCACTAGGCCACAGAAAGGGAGCCAAGAACCTGGCCTTGGCGTCTGACACAGCCTGCCACGTGGGCGCAGTTCTGCCCAAGCCCAGGTCAGCACAGGGATGCAGCCAGGGACAGAACCCACCGGGCAGCCGGGCGCCATAGGGCATCCCAGCAGGAAGTACATGCTGGTTTCTGTGGAGCTCACTGCTACGTGGGAGGAAGAGGCTCGCCCAGGAAATGGCTAAACACTCGGCCAGGATGAGTGTATGATTTGCCAGTGTCTGTTTCGGCCTCTCAGAAGAGTCTGGGGACCTGGTGATCTGGAATGTGGCTCAGGGCTCCCAAAGCAGGCTTCTGGGGTAGGGGGTGAAGGTGGAGTTAGATTGTGAAAATAGGGAGCATTTAGACAGGAGACACCAGGGAGGGCATTTGGGCTGAGTCACCATGTAGGCAAACGCCCAGAGATGGGAGAAGGGGGCTGGGCAGGGAACAGACAGGAGACCTAGACGTTTTGACACCTCCCAATGAGAAGTCTGTAAAGGTGAGCACCAAACAGCCTGGAAGGAGGACAGGCTGGAGTCTAGGAGAAGTGAAGGGGCTGGGATGGTGCCAGCAGCCTTGCAAGAGTCAGAAGCATCCCTCTTCTGGAGAAGGACAGGACTCCCACCACGGAGTGCGACACCCAGGGCAGACACTTCACACAGTCATTCATGGGCCTCTCGCAGGGCAGCAAGGCAGCAGGACAGGGGGCTCTACTACTCAGTGGTTAAGAGCACAGGCTTTGGAGTCAGGCAGACCTAGACGGAAGCGCAGCTCCAACACTTGCTCACTCTGTGACCTTGGGCGAGTGACTTCACTTCTCTGAGCCTCACTTGCCTCTTCTATAGAATGGAGCTACTCCTCCCTCCCTCTTAGGGTGGGGAGGGAGATTCAGGAAAATAACATAGAGCACTTAGCATGGTATGCACCCAATAAAACAACCCCACAAGGGAGGGTCTATCATTACAAACAATAATGGGAAGCCGCAGTGAGGAGGGGACTGCGAACAGGAGTTCAGAAGTGCCCACCCAGAATGAATGGAGAAAGAGATGCTCTGAGAGATAGAGGCCAGCAGGGCCAGACTGATGACACTAATACATGAAAGGCCTAATACACAGGATTAAAAAAGCGAAAGGTCAGCCAGGGAAGTAAATGCTGACAGCATCCACGCCAGCCCTGTCTGGGGCACAGGGGCCCAGTGAGGCCGGGAGTGCTCGCCTGGCCTGCGCTGGGGCTGGCCCAGCAGGCTGTCAGCATCTGATGCTCTTCAATACTGCAGTCACCGTCTGGCTCCCCTGGCTCACCTTCCAGTAGCACCAAACAGCCTTCTCATGCTGTGCCTTTTCATCTGGGTGGCCTGCAGGGAGAGGACGTCTTACCCCAGCTGAGGCAATATCCACTCTGCCTGACAGTTGCACCACTCCTTAAAAATAAATCAACTGGCATCCGGTTTATACATCAGGCCATCTAATCAGGGTTAGCATGAGTCAGCATCTGAGTCTAGTAACTTGGATTTGTTCTTTTTCTCCATCCCCACAGCCATTGCCTAGGTCCAAGCCACTATCAACTTACTCCTGATGGCTGCCCTAGCCTGTTCCATGGGCCCCTGTGGCCACTTGAGCCCTCCTAGGGTTTATTCTCCACAGAGAAGCCACAAGGATCTTTTCAAAACTCGTATTGGATGCCCTCTTTAAAACCTCCAATGGCTTCTCATCAAAATAAAATACAAATTCCTTATCAAAGCTACAGGCCTCTGTACATGACTCCTGCCCATCTTTTCAGCATCAGTTCCCCTGACCACTAGTCCCCTGCTCCCACCCTCAGTATGAGTCTGTCACATTTGCTTTCTCTCGTTCTTCAACGGTGCCAGGAATGCCCTGCATGGGGCGTTGTCCTTAATATTCCCCCTGCATGGACAGCTTGGCAGCTCCCATCTTCAGATCGTGAATCTACGTGCCCTTGACCACCCTGTCTAACGTAGGTCTCCTCCTCTATTTTTTTGGTTATAACATGCTAGGTGGTTTTTTGTTTGTTTGTTTGTTTCATTTGTCATTTTAACCATTTTTAAGTATAACAATTCAGAGGCATGAACTACATTTATAATGTTGTATAACAATCACCACTACCTATTTCCAAAAATTTTCATCATCCCAAACAGAAACTTTGTATCCATTAAGCAAGCATGTTGGATTTGTTCGTTTTCATAGTAATTATCACAAACTGAACTTGCATCTTTGGTCAATTTACTTGTTTGTATTCCTCCTCTAGAATATACACTCCATAAAGGTAAGAATTTTGTCTTGTTCGCCATTATCCCCAGGGCTTAGCGCAGCTCTTGATAAATAACAACAAGGTTATCATTTATAGTCTGCTATATGCCAGGCACTGATCTAAGTACTTTACATCAATTAACTCATTTAATCTTCATAATAATGTATAATAGGCTCTCTAAGTATCTTCACTTTACAAAAGCACACACTGAAGCAGAGAAGTTAAGCAACTTACCCCAGATCACACAGCTAGTAAATGGCAGTGCCAGAATTCACATTCAGTGGGTTTGGCATGGATGGATGGATAAATGGATGAACACATGGATGATAGATGGATGGAACACGATCAGACAATTTCTAACTCTACCCAAATGGGGACCAGAGACCTGGGCTGCATTCACCCTGGGAGCCTTTCAGGCCACCAGCCAGCCAGCCTCTCTGGATGATTTATCAGACCTTAAGCACTTGATTTTCCTGTCCAAACTCCTGATATTATCTTCCTTATTTTATTGATGAGGACACACAGGCTCACAGAGGCACACTGATTTGCCCAAGGTCATAAGGCTGTGCCAAGTCTCTCTGACTCCAGAGTTCTTCCCACTGTCTGGCATTTCAGCAGCCTTGGGGAGCCGAACCTGTACTAATTTCTCCCAGAGGTGGGGCTAGCCAAAGGAAGACTTGCTAAGGTCGAAAAGCAAACACACTGGGAAGAGCTGGACTCAGAATCAGGACCACTGCTTCTTGTTTCAATGTTGCCACTTCCTATCTGATGGGCCTTGGGCAAGTCACTTTTTTTTTCTGAGTATCAGTTTCCTCATTTGTCAAACAGGGATGAAAGCCCCTGTCCTCCACATCACAGTAAGGCCATGGAGAGAATGGATATTACAGAGAATGAAAGGACTTTGAGATATAAAAGTTAAAGTCCTCCTAAATACAGAGGACAGTATGTTACAGATGTTTACGACATGTATATGAGAAACATATCTTTGCATGCATACGCATGGCAATGGCTGAGGACACACACAGCCACTTGTTTCCATGGCTGTGAACAATCACTCCCTAGATAACAAGGGTGTGTCTTCTAAATCTTGGACACTGATGACACCGAAGACTTTTGCCCAGGTGTCCTTGGGAATTCTGAACCAGGTGAGAAAAGAAGTAGTGGCAGGAAGGAGGGAAGCGGGGAACAATGGGCAGTGTATAGGAGAAACCAAAACACCAAGAGAATGCCAGGCAGAAAAAATTCTTGTGTTTTGAATGATGCTTTCAATAATCACAGTTACCAAAACATAGTAACTCTTTCTTCTCAGGAGCCCTGGGGGTACATCTCTCTTGTCCCCCTGTGACCATGATGGCTGGGCTGTTAGTCTCCGTTTGTACCCCCAGATCTATGCCCTGCTTGAAGCACCAGGAGGCTGACCCATTGGACTGTCCCTTGAGCTCCTGGTTGGGTTTGGCCAATAGAAGGTGCTGGCAGGAAGTCAGAAGGTGGGAGGAGAGGAAGACTGGGTACATTTCCCCCAATTTCCTTCCCTGTGGTTCGGGCGGTGGCTGAACGCCTCTGTGACAGCCCCTTGCCTGTTCTGTCCCTCTGTTCATTCAGGCCAGGAGGTGGTAACAGCTCCTGCTGTTGTTAGTTTGTGGGTAACTTGATACCCCTTGTGGGTTCCACTAACCCTGCTTACATCTGTATTAACATCTCCTAAGTTGACGCATCTTAGTGGAATTCTGTTTTCTGTCAGAGTCCGACTAATCCACCACTCAATGCTAATTAAGGATGAGGGGAACCCGGGAAGAGGCAGTAAGGAAGACAAAATGAAAGATGGGGAAACCTTGAACAAACCCCTTAACCTCCCTGTGCCTCAGTTTCTTCATCTGTAAAACCATGATGATAATCTTGCATACCTCACAGGTGTGCTGTGAAAATGGAATGAGATCATGCCCATAAAACACTTAACATATGCCAAACCCACAGTTAGTGCTCCAGAAATATTGGATATTCTCATCTTTATTATTAAGTCCAAAGACTAAAATGCTAATAATAGTATTCCCGTAGAGAAGGAAATACAGACTTTTTCCTTTTGCTTTCTGTATTTTTCCATTTTTCCACTATGAACATGTATTACTTTCAGAGTCAGAAAAGAAAAAAGCAGGAGACAGAACACCTATTAAGGCTCATTCTCCCTCTCTCAAACACTGCGGATGATATTACTTCCCACAGGGACTTCGCCAGTATGGAACATTCACGTCCTCGAGTGACAATCTCCGGACAGATGTGAGTGAAATGACTGGAGGGTGCAGCTCAAAGAGCCGCCTTTGAAGCCTTGGTGCCGCCCTTGCAGCCAGGCCCGAAGGATCTGAAAGGGAGCTGGGTCCACAGTCATCCTTACTGGTGCTCGGGTCCGTACGTGGCAGTGGGGACATGGCAATTTGTCAGAGGCTGCGGTACCATGAGCACCGCATTAAATAAAACCAAACAATGTGAAGAGGACACCTCTCATCAGCACTGGCTTCTTGCCCAAAGTTTCACGTGCCACTGTGGAGCCTCAAACTGATGTGCAGTTGTGGTCCGGGGACAAGGTGACAGCACAGAACTGCAGAGTAATGACATCAAAAAGGAGAAATGCCTCCCGCGTGGACCATGCTGACTGTGCAGGAGGCAGACCGAGACCTCCTGTAAGCAGGGCATCCTCTGAGAGCTGGGCAATGTGCCGGCTGTCTTCTGGGCTTTTTTTCATTTGAGTTGCATAAGGGCCACACAGAGTGGGTGGGCTTGTTCCCCAGGCCAGCTTAGCTACCAAGGTCACACAGCTAGTCAGTTCGAGGACAGCCAGAAAGCCGACCCAGGTGTGCTGGGTCAGTGTCCAACACTCTGCCTCCTCAATCCTGTTACATCCCACGACCTCCAACTTGCTGTAAACCATGTAACCATTGCTCTGGATGTAGAAATAATAACAGCAGTATCAATCCCTCCTACATGCAGGGCGCTCTACAATTTAAAGGATCTTTTTATAGTCATCATTTTGCATGGACCTTACCAATCAGCCGTTTTTAAGAGTGAGCAAGAGACAGTGGTTACAAACATGGGCTTTGCATCCAGAGCTGGAATCCTGACTCCACTGGCTTGGTGACCTTGGGCAGGTTATTTAACCTCTCTTGAGAATACCCCCTATACCTCAAAGGCATTTAGTGAGAATGAAATGAAATAGTGCACACGCAGCTCTCTGGCATAGTACTTGACACAGAGTAGATACTCAGTAAGTGGCAGTGAGGGCTCTGGTCAAGGAAGCATCACTGCCAGGCAGATGGACAAACTGAGGTCTAAAGAAGGCAAAGAACTTGTCCAAGGACACTTGGGTGCAAGCAGCAGCAAATTTCTAAGAGCTCCATACTGGGTGAGTGAAAGAAGAGGTCTCCCTGGGACATCCTGACCCACTGAGGGTGACAGGGACAAGGCCTCCTCCAAGCAGACCAGCTCCCTCAGGCTCCATGGGAAGAAGAGGGGACAGGAGACGGGAGAAGCAGCAGACCTTTGAGGGCAATTTTCATGGTCTCACAGTTTCTGACTCTCTCTCGATTTTCATTAATTGTTTAATCACCGTTAGAGTTCATTGTCAGTGTTATTTAAAATACAGTAAAACTGGAAACAACTTCAAATGCCTATCGATAGGGGACTAGCCAAATTAGCTAGGGTTTATCCATTAGAAAATTCATTACAAATGTATTACACACCTATTGCAAAAACTTTCAAGATAAATTTTATATCTACTGACATGAAAAGATGTCAATATGCAGTTAAATGGAAAATGCAAGTTATAAAACAATAATGCAACTTACAATCCCATTCTAGTTTTTATGTTCACGTAGGTATAGAAAATATCCTGGAAGGATACACGCCACACTGTTATTGGCTACTTCTGGAGAGTAGAATTTTGTTTGGGGACCTAAGGGGAGAATACGCTTTTGAATTATTAGGATTTTTCACAAATTTCTTTTGTAATTAAAACTAAAGAAAAAATAAATATAACATTTAAGAAAGATTTGTTTGGGTCAGTCCTATTTACTTCTCATAGTACTTGCTGTAACTGTATTTCTGCCTATTTTCTTCTAATCTGAACCTATTGTCATACCAAATTTTATATCCCTGTAATATAAATGCTCATAATTTCATGTGGGTTATTTTCCATTTAACATTAATTGTATCAGACAATTAATGACATCGCATTATAAAATCATCGTTATATCACAGCTAAGGTTCATGATTATTTTACTATGTGCTAGTTACCATGCCAAGACTTTTACATGCCTTAACTCGTTTAGTCTTGATGATAACCCTGAAAGCAGGTACTTAGACTATCTACCTTGCAGATAGGGAGATTGGGGTTAAAAAGATTAATTAGTTTGCCAAGCCCTCACAGCTAGTAAGAATAGAAACAGGACTTAAGCGCTGGTCTGTGCAATCCCAAGTCCTCACTGGGAACCCCTCCATCTTACTCACAAATACTGCATGGTGAGGGAGAAGAATGCGGCAAGTAGGGAAGAGCAAGAATGTGGCAGGTTCTGGGTCTTACAACTTGTATGACCTTGAACAAGTCACTTCCCCTCTGCTTAGTTCACTCAAACATTCTTTAACTGGACAAGCATTTGCAAATCACTTAGCAACATGCTGCAATAGAACAATGAATAAAATATGAGCTTGCTCTGAAGGACATTGGAGTCTAGCCTCAAACTCTTCATGCACAGGAAAGATCTAACCCCTGCCCCACCTCCTTCACAGGGCAGTCATAAGCATGAAATGAATCAAGGATATAAAAGAGCTTTGCAAGTGCGTATCTCCATATACTCCATTTCTGTGGGAGTTCACCACTGCACATTATTTTATCCACTGTATGTTCCAAAGCATTCTTAATCATCTTCCTATTGTTGGACACTTAGTCCCAATTTGCTGCTATTATAGAGGAAGCTCTGATGGGGATATATCCAAAAGAAATAATTCAAAAGAAAAAAAAAAGGCCAGATGAGCAAAGAAGATGCTGCCCAACCTTCCACACGACTGAAGGGAGACCAGCCCTTCTTAAACTCACCAGGCCTCAAACTGAATTCCTGACCTCTGTGGCTTTCCCCACCCCAAGCTCCTCCTCCCCCACTTGACAAGCCACCCACCCCTAAGGGATACCTTAGAGCAGCTTCAACTTTCTTCCCTCCCCAGCCCTCCACATCCCCACGGTTAAGATTTCTCCTGTAAGGCCACAGTCCACTCTGCCAAAGGGACCTCCCCAAAACAGTTCTGTCATGCTCCTTGGCAGACCAAAACGCTGCAAAGATTCCCTGAGCCTCCAGGCTCATGTCAAGTTGAAACACCTTAGCCTGACATTTAAGAGAAACGGAAGAGGGAGAGAAGTCATGTTTACTGAGTTCCTGCAATGTGTCAGCACTGTGCTAGGTGATTTACGTAACAACCAAAACATGGTCCCTGTGAGACAGGACTGTTTATCTGTACTTTACAGATGAGGAAACTGAGGCTCAGACCAGCTAAGTGATGTGCTCAGGACCACATGGCTAGTACAAAGCAGTGCTATAACTAGAGCCTACATCTGGTACATTCCAGAGCTTCATCAATAGCCTAAATGTAAGATGACTTTCTGAGTCACCTCCCCACTCACACCCCCCCCACACACACACATACCTTATCTGTGCCAGGCACACCAGACCACCCGCTCTTCTTCAAAGGCATCCCTAATTCCTTCCCCTCCGACCTAGGAGACGGGTGCCCTTCCCCCTACAACTATCGAAATCCAACTTGGCCTTTACTGCTCAGCTCAAAGGTCCCCATTTTCTTGAAGCCTGGCTCACTGAGCACTGAAATAGGAATCTATGCTGAGCATATGCAGCAGCGCATTCTTTACCTTTGCCGTGTCATTACAGCGTCTCTTCCAGTTAGACTTTGAAATCTTTGAGGAGAGGGATGCATCTGATTGAAGGATTATTTCAAAATGAACAAAACTGAGTACGACCTCTGAGAAACTGCAGGCTGCCCGGCATGGCCATCAGGAGCATGGCTCTGACCCACAATGTCTAGATTTGAATTCTGACTCCCCCCGCGACCTAGCTGTCTGACCTTGAGCAACTGTCTTTCCCTCACTAAGCGCCAGTTACCTCAATCTGTAAAACGAGAATAGTAATAACCTACACTGCATAGGGTTTTGTGAAGATTACATGAGTTGTACATGGAAGCCCTTAAAACAGTGCCTGGCATGTAATAGGTGTTCAATAAATGTTACCTGTTACTATTCTTATCCACAAGCTGCCAGCCCACAGAAGAAGCAGTGCCAGCCTGCTCCAGCCCCACCCATCTGCCCAGGCTCAGGTCCCTCCCTACAGGGGCCCCTCTTTGCAGTCCCTGCTGCCTCTGCATTCCCACTCGTGTGGTTTCTGGTCATTGGAGCCCTAACAAATGTGGCAGGAGACATGTGGCAGGGCCAACCCATCTTCCCCGATAGCCAGTGAGAGCAGGGATTCTACAGCCTCTACACTTCTAGGGGATCCTGGCCAGGAAGCAGAAGGCCAAGGCCAATCTTTCTCTGACAGCTCCTAGCCAGTACCTCTCTGTCCCTACCCCTCAGGACCACAGAGCCGCCCTTGCCTCACCAGACCCAATGCATATACCTCTCCACTTGGGCTGGTGCTGGCCCCCCATGCCTATCCCCATTAATTGCCTGGCCCACTGGACACCAACCTGGTACTCCCAGACACTGCCCCAATATAATGTCATGGTACAGAGAGGGGCTCTGGACTCAGACAGCCCCATGCTTCCCAGCTGTGTAACCTTAGACAGGTGACAGAACCTCTCTGAGTCTCAGTTTCTCCTCTATAAAAAGTAATGATAGGCCGGGCGTGGTGGCTCACGCCTGTAATCCTAGCACTCTGGGAGGCCGAGGTGGGCGGATTGTTTGAGCTCAGGAGTTCGAGACCAGCCTGAGCAAGAGCCAGACCCCCATCTCTACTAAAAAAAAAATAGAAAGAAATTATCTGGACTACTAAAAACATACAGAAAAAATCAGCCGGGCACGGTGGCACATGCCTGTAGTCCCAGCTACTCGGGAGGCTGAGGCAGGAGGATTGCTTGAGCCCAGGAGTTTGAGGTTGCTGTGAGCTAGGCTAACGCCATGGCACTCACTCTAGCCAGGGCAACAGAGTGAGACTCTGTCTCAAAAAAAAAAAAAAAAAAAAATAATGATAGCACCTATCTGATAGGGTTGCTGTGAAATGATGCAAAGCACTTATTGCAGCACATAGCATACAGTAAGTGCTCAATAAATGCCATCACTCTGATTGTGTAATGGCTGGTATCACTCCAGGTAGAGATGATCATCCCCTTCTAATAAATGGAGCAGAGGCCAAGGGTGGTGACTCACGCCTGTAATTCCAGCTACTCAGGAGGCTGAGGCAGGAGGATCGCTTGAGCCCAGGAGTTTGTAGCTGCAGTGAGCTATGATTGTGCCACTGTACTCTAGCTTGGTGACAAAGCAAGACCCTATCTCCAAGAAAGGGGGTGATAGCAGAGAAGCCCAGAAAGGGGCCCACAGAGATGTCTAGGCTGGTGCTAACAAGCACTTTCCACCTCAGCCTGACTAGTCAGGAGACCTTCTCTGCTGCCCCCTGGAGGCTCACACCCAGAACATCCCTGAGTACCCTGTATTCTACCAGCTCTGTATACTCCCAAGAGGGTACAGGGGCATTGGCTGCCCTTTCTCTCAGCCCAGGCCTCTCCTGCTCGCCTACTGGGGGCAGGGGCTGGGAGGCCAATCTAAGGCCCCTCCTAAGGGGTAGCTTCAGGCTCCCAGCTACACTGTCTAGCCTCTGGCAGAGTCCTGTATATGGAACGGCCACAGCAGCAGGGAAGCAGACAGATGGGTTACAAGAATTCCAGACCAAGAGGTAGAAGACCTGGGTATGTTAGCGCTGGCTGCTCTCTCACTTAGATGCTATGTGACCTTGTACAAGTCACTCTTCCTCTCTAGGCCTCATTCAACCTTTCAAATATTTTCTGAGTGAGGACTACCGGAACAAGCATTGTTCTCATGTGGGGTTTTATGGAGGAAGCCCTTCAAGAAGCACACAGAGCTGAGCCCAGGGAACTGCCGCATGGCCCAGGAAAGGTTTTAATAAGAACAAGGCCTCTTGCACTGGTCCTCTCCAGGGCTGCCTTGAGATGCCCCTGAAATCCCAGGGACTGTCCTCTGTGCATGGGTTGCCGGACAGGCATGACCTCAGCTGGCCAGCAGAAGCCAGCTCCATCCCTGCATGGAGCTGGCAAAGCCTCCTTGGGCCATGGTGGCTCAGAGAGGCTGGCACAGGCTGCCTCTGTTGCAGGCTCCATCTGGAGGAATGGGTGGGCAGGCAGGCACACAGCCGCCTCTATTCTCCACACCATTCCCTGGGACAGGCAGCACCAGGTCTTCCAGGAGCTACTGAGGGCACCATCCCAGTCCCCAGCTCTCAACCTGGCCCAACTGCTGCTGATCCTGGAAGACTCCTAATGCCGGGGGTAGGAGGAAGATGGAGCAACTGGACCCCCACGCAGCCCTGGGAGGCCCTAAATCCAGCCCTCTTACACTCCCACCTTTGGGTGCAGAGGAGGTGCTATGTGGATCCAGAAGTGAAGGCGGGAACACGTGGTAGTGCTCTTCCCTCCCCCCCTCCCCCAGTGCATCCTCAGAGCTCCATGAGAAAGCAACCATGGCTGGCAGCTGAGAAAGAGATCAGCATCCCCAGAACTGCTTCCTAGTCCTTGTCCGGCCCCTCAAGGTCCCCATGGACCACTTTTGGCCATATAGCTCAGCTAGTCAGTAGCCTCAGCACCCAATCAGTACCCTGGTGGCTGTAGTCACTTGGCCCCCCATGCCTATCCCCAAGACCCCAGCCTTTCGGGCCCTTGGACCTCCTCGAGTGTGAAGGTGCCAGACGCAACTGGGATACACAAGTCCTCTCCCTCTGACCAGAGGGGACAGCCTCTGGCCAGGGAAATGCCAAGCCAGAGCCACAGAGGTCCTAGGGCTAAGGTCCAAGACCCCAGCTCTAATAGACTTAGAAGGGAGGTGGGAGGGGAAGCAAGCCCAGAAGGGTCTGTAACCAGAGGATGAGTATGAGGGAAAGAGCTCGCCAGCATCCCAACCTCCAGCCAAGAGCTCAGAATGCAGCATCTGAACCCGGAGAAATCCAGAGAGCCCCTGGCCTCCAGAGGCAGCAGCAAGAGTGGTATCGGAGAACAGAGTGAGCCAGCCCCGGGGGAGCCCAGCACCCACCAACTGTTCATCCTACAGCAGGACAAGCCCACCCTCTCGCCTCCTCTTTCTCCAGGCCTTGGAGGAGGCTGCAGACCTGGGAGGTGGGGAGGAACAGCAAGGCCGAGTCCCCTACACCGGCCAGGGGGCCAACAGCCTGCAAACTCAGTTCCAGATCTCGCCCCATTGCTCCCCCAGGACTAGAGGCTGGGCCTAGATGTTACGAGCCCCGGGCCCCCAGTGCCACCTGATTTCCCACACGTGCCTACCTGGGCCCGGGGGTCCCCATCTCTGGCAGGCTGGGCGAGGGGCGGCCCCCTCGGCTCCTCTGGCGGGCAGGCCGCGGGGCGGGGCGGCGCGCGGGGTCGCGGCGGGCTCTGCGGAGCAGCCTGTTCAGCGACACCCCCGCCCGCTGATGGATGCCGACTGCAGCAGCGGCGGCGACGGCGGCTCGGCGTGCGCCGGGGGCTGGGCACCGTGCCCACAGCCCCGGGCCTGGCGCCCGACGCGCGGCCAGCCCCCGCCCCCGCCCCGGCCTCAGCGCCCAGCCCAGGGGCGGCCGCCACTCGAGCCTGCCTCCTCGCTCGCGGCGGCCCTGCCCCTGCCTCCGCCTCCTCTCTGCTTGGCTCCCTCTTCCCCCTCCCTATCGCTCTTAGGCTCCCAGGCCACCTCCTCCCGGTCCCTGCCGCACGGGCAGTTCCCTGGACCGCGGGACTGTTACAGCAAGATGTAACTCTTGCGCTTGGGCTGCCCTCACCCTGGTCCCGGCCAGCCCCTCTTGAGGGGCTCAGCAGCGAGAGAGGGAGGGGGAGGAGAGAAGGGGGAAGGATCCCTGACTCAGAAGGGGTGACTCAGCCTCAGTGGGCCTCCCATCCCACCCGAGCCGGATCCCCTCACCTCCCCTGCAGCATGGCGCAGGGCAGAACCTCCCTGGGACTCAGCGTTCCTCCCCCATGAGGGAGGAGGTATTGAGACTGTCTCCTGGGAATCCTCTGTGCCTCTGAGTGTCTCTTGGAGTGTATGTGTACATTTGTCCATATGTGCATTGGTGCCGATGGCAGTTAAGTGTAACAGTAGGCACAAAGACCTATTGAGGACTGGGCCTGTGTGCTGACGTATTTGCTGTGTGTATGAGTACATGCTGAGTGTGCACCCCGGCTCCAGGAAGGGTGGAGAGTGGCCAAGGGGTCTGTGGCAGAGGTTGTGGCTCAAAACCAAGCTAAGCCCTGCTCCTCTTCCCAGGCAGCACTGTTAAAACTCAAAACACCAGTCCCAACCACTGCAGAGCCTCCACATCACTCAATCCAAAGGCAGGGACCTGGGACAGCAGAGGACTCTGGGAGGCAGAGGGCCTGGGTTCCAGTCCAGCTCTGCTAGTGTCTTGGCAAGTACCCTTGGGCAAGTTGCTCCCATGCTCTGGGCCTCAGGTTACATGAAAGACGAAAGGGTTGCATGAACCTATCTCTAGGGTCCCCAGGTCATGGGGAAGGCCTGGAGAATGGTGGGTAACCCACAACATGATCTCCAAATATCTCTGCCCATGGGTCCACTATAGCCCATATGACCACTACCCCCTAACCATGCCCCCAAGCATACCCATCTATTCTTTCATTCTTAAATCATTCCTCAGTACCTACTATGTGCTGGCCGCTGTTCTCCACTGCACTGGGAAGCACAGAAGCCCCAGGCTGGGAAGCAGCCAGATATGAGCCCAGCCACCCATCCTCCCATGGCACAATTCCCTCAGTATCAACCTCACCAGTGAGTTATGCATCTCTACTCTGCTCGTCACACACTATACAGACAACTACCTCCCTCCCTCCACCCCTCCCTCTCCATCATGGTGACTTTCCACCCAAAGTCCTAACACCCACCCTAGGGCCTCCACAGAATGAGGTTATGCCCTCTTCGCAGCACCCCTTAGAGGACACAAAATAGCAACTGTATTCCTTTGCCCTACCCCCAAACCAAGCCGTTTCCAAGTTAAGCATGACAAACTCCTTCACCAGGCGTCCCAAGACACAGCTTCCAGTGCCATCACTCTCCCTGCTCACTAGGTTTAGGAGTAGACAAAGGCAGAAAGCAGAATGAAGCCAGTTCCTCCCAGTCCTAGAGAACATGGCCATCTTCCAGACAGGAGGCAGGAAACAGACAAATTAGCCCAGGCCAATTGACAGAAGGACCAGAGTCCTGCTGGGCGTACTTCCTTACAGATCCCCTCCTTTGCCTTAGGACTTCTCATTCCCTGGGGCCTCCCAAATCCAGTTCTTCCCAGGAGCTCCCCAGGGAGCCCCATGCAGGCCCTCAGGGATGTGGCCTTGGGCAGGTCACTTTGCCTCACGAGGTGCTCTGTTTGAGTTCAGTTCACCACACGTTTATTCAAATGAATAAGTGAAAGGACCAGTAAAACTCAGGAGTTATCGTTTCAAATGCACATCAGCTAAGGGATTCTTGACTGCCTGCCTTCAAGTATTTTGATTCCAAATCAACTGGCAGCCTCCTCTGCAGACTGGCCTTCCTAACCATGGGCTCCTGTGGGCAGGAGGCTCCTGGCTGCATAGCCAAGGGCCTCCTCATTCCTCCTTCCCCCAGGCAGAGGCCCTCCCCCTCCTCCACTGGGGCAGGGCCACTTTCCCACCCTCCTTAGCCAGATGGAGCCTCTTACTTTCCCAGGAGAATCCAGGCTACACTGCAAAGACCAAGGCAGGATGTTCCCAGACATCATTCTGGATTTATACCCAAAGGGCCCGATTCACTTAGGGTCAATAAGACCACACAGAAAATTAGGCTTCTTCTATTATCATTTCTATTATTATTATTTTTCACTAACATGTCTATTAGTACTTTCCAGTTTGCAAACTACTTTCATGTGTCATCTTCACAGCATCTTATGAGATACTATCATCCTTCCTCATATAAATAGGCAGGATGAGGCCCAGAGTGGTGAGTGACTTGTCCAAGGTCACACTTGCACAACAACACTGGCTCTCTGGACTAGACACTTTCCACTTTACCCAACAATAACGTTTCTAGAAAAACCCAGCTGGGGGGAAGGGGAGGACACTCTCTGAAGAACACATGACATGGCCCCTACAGGCATCAGCTGAAATTACTAATCCAGTTACTTGGCTATTTTCATTCCCCATGCAGGGAAACTGAGGCATAGGGACAGTATTCAACCCAGGACCAAGCCCTCATGAAAGCCCTCATGGAGAAATGCCAGGGCCCAGGTGAAGAAAGAGGAGCCCACCCCACAAAGAAGGGCCCTTCAGTTAATTTAGCTGTGAATTCTGCTTCCAACACTAGCTCTACAACTTCTTTCTGTATTACTTGGGCAGGTTATTGGACCCCTCTGAGCCTCAGATTTCTCACCTGTAAAATGGGAGAATCTCTCCCTGCCTGCATCAGTCACTAGGCTCCTATGATGGGAGGTCAGCAAATGCTGACAGAAAGGAAGGGACAGGACCCCTCATTCCCCTCTCTGCTCTGCCTAGGAGGTAGGAGAAATTCTTTCCTCTTAAATTTTAACTGTAGGGAACTTGATGGTGCTAAAGTCCAGGACACAGGAAAGCCAGGACGAGGATGGAAGTGATTTGCTCCACTGGCTGGGAAGGCAAAGCCTGCAGTGTCAGCCACCGCCCTCCAAGGTCGCTGGGGGCAGAGACTCAACCAAACATTTCAGGCAGGGCCCCTCCCACCACCTTTTATCTTTCCAAGGAGGAAACCAACGCCCTGAGCAAAGCAGCTATTTGCCAAGGTCACCCACAGGTAGTCAGTGGTCTCCTGACTCCCAGCCACCAGGGACCCTTGACTCCTGAGTGGGCCGGGTGAGGTGGGGACCTCTCCCAGCCCAAGGACTTCATTTTTCATTCAGCAAGCAGTGAGCCAGGCTCTGGGCACTGGGGAAAGCAGGAGGAATTGGATATAGTCTCTGCCCTTGAATTCACAGTCAGTATGGTGCGGGCATATAAACCAGCACATCAGAGGGTACTAGATCAATCACCACCATTTTCTGAACACTTCCTCTGTGCCTTCTCTAGACACATGTTCATTTCTTTAATCCTTAAAACAATTCTCTGGCACTGAAATTATTAATCCCTTTCACAGTTGAAGTAATTGAGGCTCAGAGGGGTTAGCAACTTCCTGAAGTTCACCCAGCTTATAAATGTCAGGGCCAGGTTGTGAATGCCAGATCTGTCTGATGCCAAACCCTCGGTTTCAACTCTTATGAACTTCTCCCTGCCTCTAGGACTGTGCTAACCAATATGGTATTGGTTTGGTTAGCACATGTGGCTAATGAACACCTGAAATGTGGCTTGTACAAATTGAAATGTGCTGTAATTGTAAAATATACACTGCATTTTGAAGATTTAGTACCAAAAAGCAAGAATGTAATATATCTCATTAATAATTTTTGTATTGAAATGATATTATGGATTAGGTTAAATAAAATAAATCATTTCAATAATTTCATCTGTTTCTTTTTGCTTTTTTTTAACGTGGCTACTAGTAGAAAGTTCAGAATTACACACGCGGCTCACCCAAGTGGCTCATATTTCTTTTGGTCAGCACAGGTTTAGCTACCCTGAGGTTGTAACTCAGCCCATGGGGATCAGAAAAGGCTTCCTGGAGGAGACGACACCTAAACCAAGCTGGGTTAAAGGTGAGGTCATGGGAAGGAGGGTATTCCAGGGCAAGAGAGCTGCAGTGCATCTGGCTCGGGCTCCAGAGGACAGCGGGGCTTGGTGAGCTGAGCTGGAGCCCCAGGCCACTAAGAGCTGGGCCTCAGAGGAGCTATCAGAACCAAACTTTCCAGAGCAGCATGACCCGCTGGCCTGGGAAGTGCTGTCTGACAAGACAGTTCCCTTTGATGGTCGCACTCTGTGGAAGGCACCGCAGGGCAGCTGTGTCTGGGTGGGGGGAGTAGACAGAATGGACAGGCAGCAGTGCCCACCTTGCAGGGACACCAGTGGCTTGGACAACTGACCACCAGCTTACCAGCTGTGGCTAAAAACAATCCTAGTCTCCACTGAGCACATTAAGAGGTGCTGGTCCCACTCTGCTTCCTCCATGGAAGAACCTCTGGTGGCTCACCATTCTCTGATGAAGCAACTCAAACATCTCAGCCTGACTCTCAAGAGCTTCCACAGCCTGGTCTTACCTGGCTCTTACTCTCAGATTCCACATGATAAGCTTTGTCAAAGTGACCAGTTCCAAGTTCCCAAGGCACAGCAGCTCTGCCCTGCCCCTCTGCTTTTGCACATGTTCTTTCCTCTGCCTGGGAGACCCTCTTCCCCTTTCCCATGGTCCTTCTTCTAGGCACTCTCCAGGAAGTCCTTCCTGATCCCTTTCTCTCGGCAACAATCCTTTGGCCAGAAATAATCTCTTGGTCTCTCCCTCTGCCTCCTGCAACTCTGCTCTCAAGTTCAGGGTTGTGTGACTTGCTGAAGTGTTTTAAACTTCCACTGCACTACGAGCTTTAGGGCAGGGGCCACTTTTCATCCTTCAGCCCATGAGGGCCTAGCTCAGTGTCCAGTTCATAATCTGTGCATGATGTTTGTTCCTTGGGCCATCTCACTCCCACAGCCAGAGACCAGGGAGCAAGTGGGAGTCAAGAGTTCACCCAGGGTGCCAGGACACTTCTGAGGCTGGGTTCTGCAACCCAGACTCTACCTTGGCTACATTTCTTAATGTAGCCTCATGCTTCCACTGCCCTCTGGGAAATCAGCCCTCCCCTAGAAGGTCTGAGAGCCACATTCTTGGGACCTGAACATGAAAAATCTGGCCACATGCCCACTGGATACAGATGTCCACCCAGCCTCCCACTGGGTGCCTGAAGTGTCAGCTGAGGTTTGCATCATCACAATATCATTAATTCCTGGCAGTTGGAGGAGAGCTTGGAGAGTGTCATACAGAGGCTGGGAGCAGTGAGAGGCAATAGGAAAAAGCTGTGTGTGTGTCTGTGGTCCCGGGTACCAGAAGGTCCTGCAGCATCACCATCAATTAGCATCACCCTTGCAGACAGCATTTGAATCCCCACTTACGTGTTGGCACTGTGCCTAGCAATTTGCCTACATTTTCAGTTTTTGTTTTTTTTTTTCTTTTTCCTTTTCTACCTTTGAGTCTTTGTGGGAAGACATTTTCAGTTTTAAATCTCTCACTTCCCTGTAAGGTAGAAATTATATATCCACCTTGATTTTACAGGGGAGGAAACTGAAGTTAAGTCACTAGCCCAAGGTCACACTGCTAGTAGGTGGAGGAGCTAGGATTTAACCCCAGGCATGCCTGACTCCAGAGGCTGTTTGTTCTATCATTAACCCTTTACATGCTAGGCTTAACACAAATTTACTGTTGCTACGCTGACATGTTTTGTTCCTGTCTGGGGGGTAGTTACAGAAGTATGCATAAACTTGTGATCTGTGCACTTTTCTGTGTTTATGTTATAATGTCCATAAAGAAGTTTATTTTTAAAAAATGTTTTTGTCCCAGAGATGAATATATGCTAGAGATTGTCAGGGTATAAAATACTCTCAGGATTAAAGTCTAAAGCTAGCAAGCTGGGTTTCTTTTTTTCTTTCTTTTCAACGGTCTTTCCATTTTAAACAGGGACTGTTCAGAAGACCCCCCAAGCCAGACCCAGCAGAATTCCACCTGCTGTCCGCTGCCCAGATCACAAACATTTGCCTGCATTCACATTCCCAGCCCAGGTGCCCACTCCACCCAGCCAGCACTCCACTCCCAGAAGCTGGCACTGCTCTGCAGTCTTTGCAACCCTCTCCTCACCCATCCATCTGCAGGGACCAGACGGCTAGACCAGCCACTGCATCACCGGTTAATCCTCAACTTCATGAGGCAGCCAGGCAGCGATGTCTGAATGTTCCCATCTCCTCGCACCAGGCCAGGCTGGGCAGAGAGTCATCCGTGTGTGTAAACACAGCCTTCTGCCTAGGCAGCTCCTGCCGGACTCCCCTTGCCAACTGGACCCTCTGTGGCTTTTATCTCCCTGCCCAAAATAACCATTGGCTACAATGGTTCTCTGGGCATGAATCAGACTCTTGTGGGAGCCTGTGAACAGCTTGAGGACAGGGAAGGTATGATACCCATATCTGTATCTCCAGTGCCCAAGTCCAAAGGTTTGTGGGATGTATCGAGCTCCTCTGTGTGCCTGGAGGGACCTGTGGCAGGAAGCAAGAGCTCGCTATAAAAAACAGTCACACCCTCTGAAAGCTCACGGTTTAGTAAAAGAAATAAAATACCAACACCGGCCAACTGCAATGTGAGACAGAAAGCACTAAAGGTTGTAAGAAAAAGATAAATTGGGGTGTTCAGAGGAGAAAGAGATTAGAGGGGAGCAGGTATCAAAGAAGGTTTCAAGGAAGAGGTAGCATCTAAGCTGAACATTAAAGGCAGGGCAGAACACTCTAGCCTGAGGAGAGCACATAAAACAAGGCACCGTGGTTAGAAAGTACAGGGTAGAATCAAGGAACTGGCTATAAATGGCCTGAAGCCTGAGATGCTGATGCTGAGGGTTAAAGCTGGGCTAGAAAGGCAGATGGTGCCAAGCAGAGCCTTGAATGACGAACCAAGTGGTTTCCTACACTGTCTAGCAATTAACCACATGTGACCATTTAAATTTAAATTTAATTGAATAAAATGTAAAATTCATAGCCACGTGTGGTTAGTGGTTACCATATTGGACAGTGCAGATATAGAATATTTCATCACTGCAGACACTTCTACTGGATGGCAATGGTAGATAACTGCAGAGAATCCAGAGAACTTTGAGCAGAAAACATAATTAGAGCTGGGCTTTAGGAAGATTAATTTGTCCCTGGTGAAGAGCTGGTGACTGGAGGATAGGAGAGGCCTGGAACCAGGGCAGGATAGCACAATAATCCAGGTGAGATCAATAACCACTTCTCTTTCCCTCGTTTACCTCTTCCTATCAGGAAGCAGAAGGATGGTTCTCAAAGTGTGGTCCCTGGAACAGCAGCATCGCCTGGAAACTAGTGTACTGAGTCAGAAACTAGGGGGTTTGGAGCAGCAACCTGTGCTTTCATCAGCCCTCCTGTGATTGTGCACGGTCAAGTTTCAGGCCTGCCAGCATAGAGGCTAAGAGGCCACACCTTGGCTCCAGGGTGACTCTATATTCCGGAGTCACTGGACCTGGCTTCATATCCTGGCTCAGCTATTTACTAGATGTGCTTAATCTTTTTGTGTCTCAGTTTCCACATAATAACCATATGTGGTTATTATAGTATAATTATATTGAATTTATTATATATTATATATCCATATATTATAAGGATTAATGGAGGTAATACATATACATGTCTTAGAAGAGCATCTGACTTACAGTAAATGTTCAATGAATGTTACTTATTTTTAATCCTCCTGTGACATTTCATCTAAACTCCTATGGCAGTTTAATTCCTCCCATATGCAATGGGCCAGCATCTATCTCTTGCCATTAGCTATGACCTCCTGCCAGTCCATCACATAATATTCCCGGGCCCACTCTCCCACAGCACCCATTCCATTTACTTTTCTCCAGGCTCAGAGGGTCAGTTCCTCTCCCACAAGGCAGAAGCACTTCCTGTGTGAAGGGAGCATCCTACCAGAGGGAGTATGTCAGAGGCAGATTTAACTATCCTGAGATAAGATGTCCTCTATGGCAATGAGTCAGAAGATGCCCCATGAGTCTTCCTCTGTAAAGCGGCCTAGGAGTGGGAAGGTCTGGAGGTGAGCGCTTCGCTGCCCACTGCGACTAAAAGCCCCAAGCCTGTTCAGTCGGATCCACACCAACCAAGAGAGCATGGGAAATGGCACTGTGGTCCTGCCTACCGTAAGTAGCCAGATACTGACTCAGGGAACCAGCCAGGGGCAGACAGTGTTCTGCGTGGCAGGGAGGGCTGGGCTGGGCACCAAGAAACCTGGATTCTGATCTTGGCTGGGATCTTGGGCAGTCATTTTCCTCTCTGGACTCAATTTCTTTAACTATAATGTGAGGGGACTAGCATAGTTCTTAACCTTTTATGGGTTATGTTTTCCTTTGAAAATGCAATGAAAAGTGTAGAGCTTCTCACGTAGATATGCACGTAGATATGTGTGCAAACATACACACACACACACACACATACATCCCTTTATTATAATTTCAAGTATCAAGAGACCTCATGATGCCCATGCATAGATCACCCCCTGAGTTGATGGACACTCAGTTAGGACACCTTGGGCTTGAGTTAGGGTTAGGGTTCGACTGTGTGTATTTCCTATTGGTATCTAATTTGAAGGAACCCTATGTTAAAGATCTCACTAAAAAGATGAAATCTGAAATAGGCTTTCATAGGACACAGTTGTTGATTGGCTAAATGGTATGCTTCCCTCCCAGAACCTGCCTCCACCCTTGTCATATTGCCTCCAATGTTGCCCTCCCCCTGCTGCCCTCTCCCCCATTCAGCAGGTCGTAAGCACGCAGTCCTGAAAGATACCCCTGCCCCCACTGGCTGTCTCTGCCACTTCCCAAACAATAGACAGATTATGCCCAGATATGAGAGGGTAGAAAAGGAAGAGCCTGGCCTACCTCTCATGCTCCCACCCTAGATCTTGGCTCAGAAGCCAAACAATAAACAGGTTCCCAGATACCACCCCTGTCCCCACCCCCAGAACACACACACACACACACACACACACATGCATGCCTTCCCTCGAATAGTCACAGCCAAGGAACTGCAGCTCCAGACACCTGGCAGTGTGGTCACTTGGAACAAGGAACAGGCAAGAGTTATTTTTAGAGGCCCAGTGACAGGACGGTGAGAGCAGTTCCACTTTGTCAGAGCTACTGCTGCCACCATCAGCTCCGATGAATCACTCCCCGCTACGTGAATGGACAAGTCTGTCAGCATGGTCAGCAAGGCCACACCAGCTTCCAGAATGAGTGTCTTGGATTGGTGGCCACACTGATCACACCAGTATAAGCCCAGGATCACACCAGGGGCAAGACTGCCAGGCCTCAGCCAGTGCCGCCAACCCAGACCAATAGCCCAGCACAGCCTCCCCTGACCAGTACAGTGAAGCCAACACAGCCCAGCCCAGCAGATCCTGCACAGGTAAGACCCTTTGACACAGTCCAAGCTAGCCTCACCATGCCACTCTGGGGCCTCTCTCTGCCAAAGTCCCTTTAGAGTGGTTATTGATGCCACTCCCCTCCCCAGTCCAAGCAAGTGAGCCTCCTATCACCCAGGCCATTGTGGTCTGGTTACTAGGAAAATGAGCACTCAACTAATTGGGCAGATTCACACAGTGTCAATGCAGCTATCAACTGGTTTCCCCTTTCTAGAGGGCACTTTGAAAAAGTACATGATAATTCTTAAAAGTGTGTACACCTTTTAATCCAGAAATTCCTCTCCTAGGAATTTATCCTCAGGGAACAATGGATGACACAAAGATGTGGCTAAAAGGACAAAAGCATATAAGAGTGAAGTAGAAAGTTACAATTAATATATATGTCCAATAATAGTGGCTACATTATATAAATAGTGACACATATATATGATGAAATACTATGCAGCTATTAAAAACCAATGTTGTGGATCTATATGTTGCTATATAATCATGTTCATAATACAACACAGATTTTTAAGTACAAAATAGTATATAACATATGATCCAATTTCTATAAAATATGCTTGTGTGTACGTGCACAGAAAAAACTAAACTGGGCCAGGCACAATGGCTCACACCTGTAAGTCTAGCATTTTGGGAGGCTGAGGCAGGAGGATTGCTTGAGCTCAGGAGTTTGAGACCAGCCTGGGCAACATAGCAAGACTCTGTCTCTACCAAAAAAATAATAATAATAAAAATTAGCTGGGTTTGGTGGCATGTGCCTGTAGTCCCAGCTACTTGAGAGGCTTAGACAAGAGGATCACCTGAGCCCAGGAGTTCCAGGCTGCAGTGAGCTATGATCACACCACTGCACTCCAGCCTGGGCAACAGATCAAGACCCTGTCAGAAAAGAGAAGAGAGAAGAGAAGAGAAGGGAAGAGAGGGGAAGAAACAAGACTAAACTGGAAGGAAACATAAAAAAAAACAACAACCATGTTATTAGAGGTTGTTTTATATAGTGAAATTATTCCTTTTATGCTTGTTTGGGTTTTGTTTTGTCTTGTTGCTTATTTTCTGGTGTATATGTGTGAACATATATTATTTATATAAGAAAGGCCCGTTACCCTCACCTCATTCACAGATTCTGGCCTGAACCATTCAAAATCCTTCCTGGAATCTCACTAGAGCCCCCGCCTTTCAGTAACCACAGTCCTCCTCTAGGCTGCCTCTCTGGCTGTGGACTTTGCTGTCCTCCTCAGGTGCCCCCTGGAGTTTCACTAATTAGGGACCCATCCAGCCAATCCCCACAGTCCAGGCCCCCACAGTGGAAGTCCCCTCCAAGGTTCCCTGTCCATGAATCTAAGTCAGACAGAGAGACTCGAATTCCCTCATTTTATAGTAAGGGAAAAAATAATTTTTATAATAAAAATGAGAGTGGTAGAGAACCCTCACATTTATGCTTTGTCTTCCATATTTTTTAGGGGGGAGAGTAGAAACAAGGTCTTGCTATGTTGCCTAGGCTGGTCTTGAACTCCTGGCCTCAAGCAATCTTCTGGCCTCAGCCTCCCAAAGCACTGGGATTACAGGCATGAGCTACCACACCCAGCCTGTCTTCCTTTTTATAGAGCACTTTATTATACACATTTCACTTAGCCCTCACAATGGCTTTTGCCCACTGTACAGACGAGGAGGAAAACTGAGGTCCAGCAAGTATAGGAGCACAACACTTGTCAAAGATCATACAGTGACTTAGGATTCAAACGCCAGTCTGCTTTTGACATATAAGGAGTTAAAAGGAAGAGATGGACAGGTTATCTAAGCCCACGGTCTAAGGAAGGAGCCATATCCTACAGAGCCCTCCTCCTGCCCCGGTCCCCCGCTCTGCTACACTACCATCCCCTGCCCAGAATCCCCCAAAAGCCCATCTGGGGCCATGTGCCCTACATCTCCACACCAGCCCACCATTCCCTCCCAGCTTTGGCAACAGGTCCTTGCCACCTCCCTGGGTCTCCTAGCAACGAGGCATCCTGCAGTGCCACTCTCTCCACCTCTGGGCTCTTCCAGCTCGGGCCTGTCTCGCTACGGAAGAGGGTGGCTGGTCAGCTCCTCTCATGAGGGTTACAGCACCCACACATGGAAGAAGGGAGGTGAGAAGATGCAATTGGCCTGGATGGCCCTCGCTCTAGGCTTGAGCACTGTTCTTTTCTTGAACTTCTGATATCTGCTGACTGGGACCAAAAAAAAGAAGCCAAATCCTAGGGCTTGAATTCTAGTCAATTCCAACTTATTTTCACATTTTTGAAGCATATAGATTCTTCCCACCAGGATAATAATATTTAAAATAGCAATAACAAAAGTACTAGCAACAAAGCGGCTACTATATCTTTATTCAGCTCTTACAACCACTCCTGAGTACACACTAGTATCCCTATTTTAGAGATGAAAAAACTGAGACCTAACTTGCCTAAAGACACGTAGCTAATAAACGGCAGAACAAGGATTTGAACAAGTGTGTCTGACACCAAAGTATATGCTCTGATCACATGTCTCTTAAAAATTATCTGGTCCTACTTGCTCACCACACAGATGGGGAAACGGAGACCCGAGGGTCAGGGGGGAGTAGGGAATTGTAATCAGCCAACATCTATTTATTTACTGAGCAACTACAGGTGTGATGCACTGAGCCAGTGCCATGAATGAGGAAAAATTTAAACTTCCATGTTGTTGAATAGACAGACTGTGACTATACATTAATCATTGCTAACACTGAGCAATGGGTTCATGGAAATTCATTATATTATTTAGTTTTCTGTATGTTTGAAATTTTCCATAACAAAAAAGTTAAAATTTAAAAAAATACGGATGACAGAAAGATGGCTGATGAGCATGCAAATTTTAAATCTGACTTGAACTTATAAAATTAGTAAAATCATCCAAATTAAGAGATATTTTGCTCTGACAGTTTTGAAAATCAGAAAAAGGCAAGTGTACTAGACCCACTTGGTAGCCTCTCTTTTTCCATCTTTCCAAAAAAATCCCCTGCCTCTGGGCTGTTGCTAGGAAATGAGGGAGCCAGGAACACCCCAGTCTGTCTGGCTAAGCCCTTTCCTGTCCCACATTGCCTCTGTGAGGGTACAGTGTCCCTGTCCCCAGGAAGCTGACCCTCTTGGGCTGGCTCTCTGTGGATCCACAAGCCAGTCACCACAAGAAGCGGAAGAAGATGCCGTCTACTGCTGGGAGAGGGACAGCTAGAGACCCAGAGAACTATGATTAGAAAGCAAATTACAGGCTCTCTCCGTAGGTTTCCAACTCACAAAAACGTCCTGGCAGTCAAAGGGCCTTTACTCAAGTTGCTCAAAGTTTCCAGAGAGAGTGAACACGCACAAGGCAGGAGAGAGAACCAACAAAGTGACACAACGGAGGCAGAAAATTTTACAGACAGACGGAGAGAGAGATGCCACTGGGAGGCAGCACATCATAATGGTCAAAAGCAGGGCTCTGGCAGCAGGTCACAGCTTCAATCCCTGCTCCAAAGCTTCCTAGCTGTGCAACTGTGAGTAAATAACTTAACCCTTCTGAGCCTTTATTTTCTCAGCTGCAAATTAGGGATAATTCTACCCAGCATACAGAGTGGGTATAGGGATTGAGCGAGGCAGTATATGTTGAATGATTAACCCAGTTCCTGGCACATAATAAGCATGCAACAAATAGTGGTTTTTATAATATAAAAGTGCTAACCATATGATCCAGCAATTCCACTTCTGAGTATATATCCAAAAGAATTGAAAGCAAGGCGTCAAAGAGATATCTGTACACCCAAGGCCATAGCAGCATTATTCACAATAGCCGAGAGGTGGAAGCAATAGAAGTGTCCATTGACAGAGGAATGGATAAACAAACTGTGGCATATACATACAATGAATGGACTGTTACTCAGCCTTAGAAAGGAAGGAGATTCTGACAACATGCTACAACCTGGAGGAACCTTGAGGACATTACACTAAGTGAACTAAGCCAGTCACAAGAAGTCAAACACTAGGCCGGGCGCGGTGGCTCACGCCTGTAATCCTAGCACTTTGGGAGGCCGAGGCGGGCGGATTGTTCTGAGCTCAGAAGTTTGAGACCAGCCTAAGCAAGGGCGAGACCCCCTCTCTACCAAAAATAGAAAGAAATTAATCGGACAGCTAAAAATATATATAGAAAAAATTAGCCGGGCATGGTGGCGCATGCCTGTAGTCCCAGCTACTCGGGAGGCTGAGACAGTAGGATTGCTTGAGCCCAGGAGTTTGAGGTTGCCGTGAGCTAGGCTGATGCCACGGCACTCGCCCCAGGCAAGAGAGTGAGACTCTGTCTCAAAAAAAAAAAAAAGAAGTCAAACACTGTATGATTCCACTTGTATAAAGTATCTAGTCAAATTCATAAAGACAGAAAATAGAACAGTGGTTGCCACAGGCTGGGGGAAGGGGGAATGTGGAGTTATTGTTTATTGGATACAGAGTTTCAGTTTATTAAGACAAAAAAGTTCTGGGGATGGGTGGTGGTGATGGTTGCACAACATGGACATACATAACACTACCGAACTGCACACTTAAAATTGGTTAAGATGGGGCCGGGCGCGGTGGCTCACGCCTGTAATCCTAGCACTCTGGGAGACCGAGGCGGGCGGATCGTTCTGAGCTCAGGAGTTCGAGACCAGCCTGAGCCAGAGTGAGACCCCATCTCTACCAAAAATAGAAAGAAATTAATTGGACAGCTAAAAATATATATAGAAAAAATTAGCTGGGCATGGTGGCGCATGCCTATAGTCCCAGCTACTCGGGAGGCTGAGACAGTAGGATTGCTCGAGCCCAGGAGTTTGAGGTTGCTGTGAGCTAGGCTGACGCCACGGCACTCACCCCAGGCAAGAGAGTGAGGCTCTGTCTCAAAAAAAAAAAAAAAAAAATTGGTTAAGACAGTAAATTTTAGGTTATGTGTATTTTGCCACAATTTAGAAAAATTTTTAAGGTACTACACAGAAAACCAAATGAGAGAGTAAAAGATCAAGAGATGAAGCCAGAGAAATAGGGAGAACTGACAAAGTGAGACCACAGTAGTAAGAAGATGAACGATCCAAAGAGGAGACACACATCTCACATGCGCACCTTCCTAAACTGTCAAGCATAAATGGAGGAAGTTTTCCACAGGGATTTGTATTTCCACGGTGCCCAGGACCCCACCCTCTACCCTCAATTCCACCCCTACTGAGGGGCTGTTCTGATAATCACGGAGGAACAGGCCTGTGGGAGAACCTGCCTCACCCCACTTCGCCTTCCTAGAATCCTCGGGGAAACAGGAAAGGATCAAATTCGAGATGTGAAGTCTATCTTTGTAGCAGGCAGGGATGGCAACTTCCAGGCAGAAGTTGCAAAGCATGTGCAAAGGCCCTGTGCTATAAGCTCTGTGTGGGAGTCTGCCAGGGTGGCAAGAGCCTCAGGTATGTAGAGGGAAGCAGGAAGGAAGCAGAGGGGCTTGTGGTAAAAGGCCTTTATAACCACCCACCACAGGCTGGACACTCTCCCACTGCCCCATCAGCTCAGTAACCTTGAAAATGATCCTAAGAGGCAAGTATTAATGTACCCATTTTATAGAGAAAGAAATTAAATTCAGAAATTAAAATTAAAATAACTTGCCCAAGGGAAACACAGATGGTAAGCAAAGTAGGGATTCAAAACTAGCTGACTCCTAAATTCATGCTTATTGCTTCAGTCCGTATGTTACCAGTACCTAAGGCCAAGCCCGTGGGCTCTGGAGTCAAAGTCCCAAATCCGACTCTATTGCTCACTAGTTGTGTAATTGGAGAAAGTTACTCAAACTTCTGAGTCTCTGTTTCCTCAACTGTAAAGTGGGAATGACCATACACCGACCTCATTTTTTTTTTTTTTTTTTTTGAGACAGAGTCTCACTCTGTCACCCAGGTAGAGTGCAGTGGTGTCATCATAGCTCACCGCAACCTCCAACTCCTGGACTCAAGCAATCCTCCTGCCTCAGCCTCCCAAGTAGCTGGGACTACAGGCATGTGCTCAGATAAATTTTTCTGTTTTTAGTAGTTGCTCAGTCTGGTCTCAGACTCCTGAACTCAAGCAATCCTCCCACCTCAGCCTCCCAGAGTGCTAGGATTACAGACATGAGTCAATGTACCCAGCCCTCATTGATTTTATGAGAATTAAATGCAGTATTTCAAGGAAAGTGTGTTGCAGGCAATAATGATACAAAACACAAAGTAGCTTTTATTATTTATTATGCTTAGGCCTCTAGGCACCCTCCATAAAACCTCACAGACAGACATGCAGCCACTGCTTATGCTTAGCTGAGTCCAGTGCAGTCTTTGGAGAGAGGCAAATAAATGCCAGACCTGGATCCCTGAGAAGCTAAGAGCTCAGGTTGGGCAATTACCTTGCAGGAACAGCCTGGAAATGACCTCCTCCACTCTCTGTTCTCAACTCCATGGCCTGGCTAAGTTGTTCTGAAAATGTTCAGTGGGACACAGTCTAAGCAGTCTCTGTCCTCATGGGGTGAACATAATAGAAACAACCAGAGCTGCCAACTCACTGGCTTCCACCACATCCCCTGATCCCCTGCCCCACAGCACCTTCTGGGACCAGAAGACCTAGAATCTCAGAAAATCAATACCAGGAGGGCCTTCAGACACCATCTAATTCTGCCCCTTGTGCAGACAGGAACACTGAGGCCTAGAGATAAATGGGACCTACTTAAGTTCACACTGTGAGCCAGTGGCAAAGCCAGAGCACAACCTTGGGCCAACCAACTCTCTGGTCTACTGGAGTTTCCAATTTTATTTCACCATCCCGTTTTTTGTTGTGTCAAGTTTAAGTTTACATATTCACAGTTCAAGAATATAGTCACTCCTGCAAGCCTAATTCTGGGGGGTGGCCTTAAGGAAAGGGCAAGAAATTGGGGGACAGATAGACCTAAGTTCAAGTCCCAGCCCCACCACTCCTAGATGAGTGGCCCTTCATTTATTTAGATAGTAGGAGAAGACAATGGGGACAGAGGCTAAGAGGTTTGGCTACAGTCCTAGCTCTGCCACTTAATGGTGGGTGAGTCACTTTATAGCTGCTTCAGTTTCCTCTTCCGTAAAGCCTGCCTCACCTAGGCATGTGAGTACAGAATGAGAAAAATAGGAATGCAGAAGCTGGTACAAGGCTTGCTATGGAATAAGCAACTCAGTAAATGGTGGCTACTGTTATTACTATTATCTTTAATGCTCTGATTGGGGTATGTTTTCAGCAGGTAGCAAGAAGGTACCTCGGTCTCAAAGCTCTAGTTCTCTTAGCTCCCCTCATGGAATCATGGAGAGTTAAAACTGGTCAGGGCCCCATGTTACAAGCAACAGAATTGAGACCCAGAGGGAAATGACATGCTCAGGTCATGGAGCAAGTTAATGAGGGAGCTGAACTAGAATCCAGATCTCTTGCCTACTACTGACTCAATTCCACAAACACACGCTCTTACTTTGTGCATAGATTTGGTGGGAAAGGAGGGTGGTCTTTCAGTCCCCAAATACCAAAGTGTAGCTGGCCTCGGTCAGAATGGAACTGGAGCAATCCTGCCCTCGTGGCAGGCCCAGGCCAGAAGCAGGGTGGGGCTCCATGCTGGTGGACAAGGCCAACTGGGCCAGCAGCCAGGGTGGCAGCATAGGCACAGCTCGGGGCCCTCTCACCAGCTACATAATAAAGTAATTACGGGATTAGGGATAAAATTAGTCACTTGTGTAATTATTTTCCTTAGAATGAGAGCAGAAAGGGCCTTTTTAAAGAGTTGCTCCTTGGCTCTCCCAAGAGTATTCATGCAGAGATGCAGATGAGTGCACACGTACACAAACACACACACACACACACACACACACACACACACACACACACAGCAGTGATGGCGGTATATAGAGAGGACACTTGGCATCCTGTGGCAGTGCCTCACAGCAGGTCCCACACTCATCTGTCCTCACCCTGAAGGCCAGAAGTTACATTCCCCAATGTTTGCCTCATTGAACACCCCTATCACACTATCACAGGCAGGTTGCCCCCCACTCAGGGGCCACTATCATGGAGAATCTGGCGGAACAGTCTCTTACACCCTCACCCTGACCACAGCATGTCCGGCCTGGGCTCCTCAGCCCTCCCTTCACCTTGGAGGTCAGTGGTACAATTCCAGCAGGACGGGGTGGGTGGGGGATTCAGTAATCCAGAAAGATTCCGGGTATTAGCCACTGTGGCAGGCAGAACAATGCCCCCTGCAAAAAATGCCCATGTCCTCATCCCCAGAATTACAGATGTAACATGTGAATATGTTACATCACTTGGCAAAAGGGATTTTGCACATGTGATTAGGTGAAGAATTTTGAGATGGAGAGATGATCCTGGATTATCTGAGTGGGCTCAGTGTAACCATAAAGGTCCTCATAAGTGAAGGAGGGAATCAGGGGGGTCTTTGTCAGAGAAGGAGATGTGACAACGGAGGCAGAGGTGGGAGGGATGGCGTTGCGAGAAGGGGGCCACAGGCCGCCTGTAGAGCTGGAAGAGGCAAGGTATGGATTCTCCCCCAGCAGCCCTGCCAACACCTGGCTTTTAGCCCCATGAGGTCCTTTTTCAGACTTCTGACCTCCAGAGCTAATAATAAGGTAATAAATTTGTGTTGTTTTAAGTCACTAAGTGTATGGTAATTTGTTAGGGGGGCATTAAGAAACTAACACAGCCACCTAGGGAGGGATCCTTTCCCTCCAGATTGAAGCCCTTGATAGAACTCCCTCCTCAAGGGCTAGCAAGGGACACTCTTTGGGGCCAAATATCCCTGACTGCATCTCTGGGGAAGAGGCCTGAGCTAGGTGCCCAAGCTCTAACCTAAAGAGATAACTTTGGGGAGACAGCGCCTTAGAGAAAACACAATGGCTCTGGGAGGAAAGGGAGAGACCCCACCCTATAGCTTCATCCAGTGACTCCACCTTCCAACATATTTTCCAACAAATACCTCACAAACCACACCATCCCCGGGGGTAGCCTTGGGTCAGGGAAAGAGACTACCCAGAGGCAGGAAGCCTGGTTCTGGCCTCAGCTCTGCCCCTGAGTCACCAGGTGGTGATAGGCCAGACCCTTCCTCTCTCTGGACCTCACCATTGTCATCATGGCTCACCATGTATCAAGTGCCAGGCTGTGTGCCCACATGCTTTACATGGAGAGAAAGTGCATGAGGACCCTGAGAGGCGACTCACCCTCATGAGGCCCAGTCTGCAACTGAGGAAATGGACTCAAGGCAGATAAGAAGAGAGCCTGATTTGAACCTAGGCAGCCTGACTCCACAACCCTATTCTGCCTCCCACCTTAGAGTGAATGAAGGGATGGACACAGGATGGTTGGGAGCAGCCCCTATACATGAGGAACAGGCTCTTCAGACCTAAGAGAAACCAAAAACAATTCCTGCCCACTCGCCCTGGATGCTGGGGGCTGAAAGTGGCACGTTTGGCAAGTTTAAAGAGAGCCCATAAGGCATCCACAGTCCTTGGTAGAGAATTCCCCTCCTGGGTGCTCACCCTAAGAGACATCATCTGAAATACAGGAGGAACGTTTTACGCAATGTTCACTGCAGTGTTCATAATGGCAAACACTGGAAGCAAGCAGATGTCCATCAACTGGAAAAGGGAGGAGTTGACCACGTATTTAATGGAATCCTCTGTAACAACACAGTAGGCAGCTTCCAGTGCATCATCAGAAGAAAAACACAGGACAGAACTGAAGATGGACTAGGCTGGGGAGGATTACGGCTATGCAAGAAAAGAGAAAAAGGAATAAAGGTGGAAGGAAACACGCCAGACTCTCAATCATGCTCAGGAGTCATTTTTTTCTGTCTCCTATTTTCCAAAATCTCTGTACTATGTTATTACATTTGTAATTTTTTTTAAGAAGTATTATTTTAAACAACAACTGCAATGCAGCCCTAAGAAACCCACACACTGAGCAGTAAAGGAGAGAAGGAGGAACAGGAGAATGAGGGCAGGCCAGGGAGGTAGTGGGAAAGCCGGGAGGAAGGGTGTGGTGTCATGGAGACCCAGCAGAGAGTGGACTACAGGAGTGGGGAGCCCAGGCCCATGTGGCCAGGAGCCACAAGTGACCCAACGCTTGCCCCTATGCCCCTCAATTGTATTCACAATGCAAACCAGGTGCCAAGAAGGATCTGATGATTGACCCCCACACCCTTCCCACTAAGGCATCTGAAAGAGTGCCCCACCATGACCAGTGTCCCCAGGAGCAGCATTTACAATGCAAACCAGGCACCCAGGAGAAGCAGTAACACACTACACCTGTGGTCATCCACCCCCCAGCCCAGCCCAAGCAAAACAGAAGAGGCCTCATATACAAGCTCCTGGTCAGGATTTCCCAGTCCTCAGGATGGGACTGTCTTGGTCCATAACATTTACCAGTTCTACCACCTGTGTTTCCACAGGGACTGACATACCACCCCTTACCCACACACGCTTTGGGGCCCATCCTTCAGCCTCTTGGAGACATGTCCCTTAGATTCTGTGCCTCCTTGATGTAAGCTACACAAGCGTGCCCAGAGTCTCATCCTCATTGACACGTATTCACCCAGCCACACACACACACCCCAGCCTTCTTTCTTCTCCAGAGAACTCCCCTTCCTCCCTCTCTCTGCCCACCTCATCACAGACCTCAGGCAAACCTGAGCAAAGCAGAGGTCCCCCAGAAATTCATGCCTGACTCCAATGTCCCATCCCTGCCTCCCACCATACCTATAACAGACAGTGGCCAGGTCTGGGCTGTTGCCTCTTGAGCCCAGAGGTGGAGGGAGGCTGGGTCACAGAGCTGAAAACTAAACCAGCTTCTGAAGGCCAATGACCCAGGAAGCCACCTCTGACCCTCAATCTGGCGAGTCAACAAGAAGCAGGGCTGAGTCACTACCAGATGTACCCCCATTACACCCCCTTCTAAGAAAACTGACATTGCTTTCTGCTGTTGACAACCCAAATGTATGGGTCATCCTCTGGGTCAGCCTGCGGTAATGAGCGTCGCTGGGCCAAGACAAAGCCAGTACCAATTAGGCTGCCCCCTTTCCTGCCAGTGAGCTCAGTTTCATTACTTTGCTCCACTTTCAGCTCATCTGAAAAATCCTCATTTGAGGTCCCTGGAGGATCTTAAAAGTGTTATTCAAACATTAGCTCTGACACACTGCCTCCCCCATTCGCCCAAGGCAACATTTTTTTCTCCCTGCTTTTTGGCACTGCCAGGAATGAGCAGCATGTAAGGCCTGGCATGTGGCCCCACAGGTCCTGTAGCCTAGGGCCCCTCCTCAGTCTGGACTTTCACTGCCTCCTTGCCTTTTTTAGAAGAGAGAGCAGGGAAGGGGACTTGGTGCCTCCTATATGGTGGCCATGTCATTTTATTCAACTTTGGCATCAAACTCCATGAGGTGTCATAGATGTGGAAACTGTAGCTGAGCCACCCTCCCAAGGTCACCTAGACAGTATGTAGCCAAGTTAGGCCTGGAACCCAGGACTGCTGGGCTCCAGGGCTCTTCTAACCACCTTGCTCACCCCAGCATGCTCTGCTCTGCCTGCTGCCCAGCCCCCCACCCTGCAGCAGCAATGGGGCCCCCATCAGTCATTACTCCTTGGCTTATTACCCTGAGCCTGGGTCCAGGTGAAAGAGATGAGGACAAGAGAGGCTGCAGGATTTGGGGCTTCTAGGAAAGGCTTCAGAGAACACAACTTTCCTAAGGAAAAAATGAAACAATACTAAAATCCGGTTGCACCCCCTCTTCTGACCTGCATCTTACAAGGGAATCCACAAGAGAGGACATGGCCAGAGCCTTGCAAGAGGCCAGATGAAGACTATGGATGGTCAAGAGGAGAGAATCTGGGCTATGTGGTCAGGGAAGTTGGAGCTGGAAGGACTGGAGAATTTAGCAAAGCCTGCTGCCTTTATCTTTACAGACAGGGAAACTGAGGCCCAGGGAGGGGAAGGGACCTGCCCAAGGCCAAGAGTGAGTCTGTAGCTGTGTGAGGATTAGAAGGTAGGTCCTCCGATTCTTAGGTTAGCACTCCTGGACCTAGAAGAATGAAGGCCCTGGAGCAGATGCTGCCTGAGATAAATGAACAAGTGAATGAACAAGGGGATCCTTCACCTCTAGGACTGAGGGTGTGGAGCACAGACACTATGTGGTGTGTCCGTGGGGCTCCCAGGCTGGCTCTAGTCTGTCACCTCATGAAAGGTATAGGCAGAAGGGAGGCCCTTCTATTTACCAAAGCTCAAGCTCCACCAGGAGCCAATCAGGGCCCCAGAAGGAGGCAGAAACTTTGGTTTCCCTGGCAACAGAGACAAAGGCATCTCCTCAGCGCTACAATCAGCTGGGGTTGGGATGTGGGCTGTATTCCACTTGACCCAGACAGGGCTCTCCTCTCCTTTTCTCATAAAGAGCCAACGCTTTCGGTTTTAGCCCCCAAACTCCAGTCATGCCTCTGGGGCTATCTCAGATCGGGAGGCAGGGAATGGATGAGCCTCAGAGTTGGAGGCCTAGGACAATAGTTGACCTCTCCCCTCTGCGAGGCCCACCCACTGCCACCAGGTGTGTGCCTCTGAGGTGGGCCAGAGGCTCATGCAGATGTTCACCAGTTCGTCACCCCCAGACTCCTCTACAGAGGCAGCGCCAGCTGCAGAACCACGCAGAGCCTGTAGCTGAAAGTGAGGCACTGGGCCCAGGCCCAGCGCTGGCATTCACTCACAATGGGACCTGAGCAAGTTTCATCTCCTTTCTCTTGGGGCCTCACTGTTCCCACCTGTGAAGGAAATTGGACTGGAAAATCAAAGACCTAGGTTTCTCTGGAGTGTGGGCTCCCAGTCCATGCCCATTCAGAAAATAATGGAGAGAGGGTGTGGGCAGGAGCTCATCTTACACTACTTTTGAAAAGTTGCCTAGAATCCAGAAAAGTTGCCTAGGTCCAGGGCCTTAGAGTACACAAAACATTCCACTAACTGGAATTGCCTCTTTTTATATACTTGGAAGAAAGTCACAAGAAACCCGAACAGCTTCCAAATAAAATCCCTTGATTTGTTACCTGCAGGCCAAGCGGCCACCCCTCCCCTCACCCAGTCCCTAGGAGGTGTGTGCACAATGTCCCCATGGAGGGCCTTCCTCGTCCCTAGGGGAGGAGTCATCACGCAGACATTTTACAAAGATTTTCCACACTGACAGTCAGAAAAAAAAAAAAAAAGATATTCCTCAGGAAGCTTCTCAATTCTCAGAAAAGTCAAACTACTGACATCAAAACCCACATGCATTGTCCACGCTTTCAGCTTTATAATCCCTCAGCCACCCCACTGGGAAACCCTGCAGCCAGCCAGCACGCAGCTCCTTTCTTCCCCGTCCCTTCCCCACACCCATCAGGCTGCCCGCTCGCCCTCTTCACTCGCTCTCTGATCTGTTCCCTCTTCTCCACTCCCACGTGCCTGAGGTTAGGCCCATTACTTCTCACCAGGCCACACCAACAGCCAGCCCATTGGTCTCCCGGCCTCCAGCCTTGCCCTTCCAATCAATCCTCCCACTGCCAGAAATCTGATCACATCCTTCCCAGCGTAACACCCTGCAGTGTCCTCATCGCTCTCCAGATAAACTTCCAGCTCCTGGACCAATAAACACGTGCTGCAGGGTCCAGACCCACCTGCTGCTCCACTCACCTTCTTGCCATTTCCGACACACAGAGGAAACTCCCACCATCCAAAGCACCCTCCTGTTTCATGCCTCTGCACTTTTTTCTTTATAGTTGTGGTTCCTTCTCCCTGGAATGCCCTGTTGAAATCCCCCACTGTTGAATGAAAGATAACCACTAACCTTTACTGAGTGTTCAGTATGTGACAGGCTCTCTGCTAAGCCCTTTGCATGAGCTACCTCATTGATCCTCACCAAGACAACTAGGAGGCAGGTACTAACAGCAGCCTGTTTACAGACAAAGAACCAGAATCAGAGATGTGAATGAACCTGGCAGAAGTCACATGGTTGATAAGGGGAGGGACCTGAATATAAACCCAAGCATCTGACTCGTAGGTCACCCCTATCCTCTACCTGCCCTTCCCCCTGCCTCCCGCCTCCTCCAACCTGCCCCCTGGAAACAGTGCAGTGGCCGCATGGAATCAGAAAACACAGCATGTTCTCCACTGTGTCCCCTCCTTCTGGGCCTGTGGGAATAGCCCATCTCAGAGAATGATACCAGATAAGGCCCAGCCTGTTCCTATCTGGGTTTGCTCCCCACACTGCTCCCTTGTCACCATTCAGCATGGTCCCTCTGAGTACACAAAGTGGCTGAGCCCGTACCCCAGAAGTAGAGCTTTATAGCTACATTAATGGCCCAGCAATGATTTCCAGCTGGTGTCTTTCAGGAAGCCTAAACTCTTTGACCAAGCATCAGGGACAGCCAGGATCTGGCACCAGATCATCTTTTCAACCTTAATTGCCACTGCATCCCCTCCCACCTCCCTGCAGTTAATTGGTGGGTCTTTGCCATCCCCGCCATATTGGTTCTCACTAAAAGCTGCCATTTACTGAGCACCTCCTAAGAGCCATCCTAAGCCAGGCACTCAACCAGCACTCTCTCATTTCCTTACAACTCACTCATTCATTCATCCAAATACTTATTGAATACCTACTGTGTGCCATGCAATATGGAGTCAAGAATGAACAAGACATTTAAAAAATAGCAACGAATTGTGATAAGCATTATGAAGAAATCAAGAGGTGGTAGCAGGAAGCAGTGTTGGGGTGGGGGACCTAATTAAGCTGAGATGTAAAGGATAAGAAGAAGCCAAGGCTGCAAAGAGCCAGAGAAAGAATTCTAAGCAGAGGGAACAGCATGTGTAAAGGTCCCGAGGTTGGAAAGAATTTGTTAAACAGAGAGAAGAATCCTGGGGCTGAAGTAAATGACCAGTGGAGAGATAAATGGCTGGAGACGGGGAAGGCAGGGACCAGTTCATTCAGAGACCTGTAAAACATGGTAGTGAGTTTAAATTTTATTCTTTTTTCTTTTTCTTTCTTTCTTTCTTTCTTTCTTTCTTTCTTTCTTTCTTTCTTTCTTTCTTCCTTTCTTTCTTTCTTCTTTCTTTCTGTCCCTTCCTTCCTTCCTTCCTTCCTTCCTTCCTTCCTTTCTTTCTTTCCTTTCTTCTTTCTTTCTCTCTCTCTCTCTCTCTTTCTCTCTCTCTCTCTCTTTCTTTCTTTCTTTCTAGAGACAAGGTCTCGCTCTATTGCCCAGACTAGAGTGCAGTGGCGCAATCACAGCTCACTGCAACCTCAAACTCCTGGACTCAAGTGATCCTCCTGCCTCGGCATCCCGAGTAGCTGGGATTACAAGTGTACACCATCATGCCCGCCTAATTTTTTTATTTTTTGTAGACACAGGGTCTCACTACATTGCTCAGGCTGGTCTCAAACTCCTGGCCTCAAGCGATCCTCCTACCTTGGCTTCCCAACATGCTAGGATTACAGGCATGAGTCACCGCACCCAGCCTAGATTTTATTTTAAGGGCACAGGAAAGACACTGTGACATAGTCAGATTTGTGTTTTAGAAAGATCACTCTAGCTCTCACTTGGAAAGGAGACTTGAGAATGTAGATCACGCATGTAATGTATGCAAAGGAAATGGCATAGCATAGGCACTCAGTAAGCGGTAATTTCCTTCTCTTTCTCTCTCTCTCTCTCTCTCTCTCTATCCCCCATCCCAGGCTGGGAATGTCCTCCTTATCTAACTCCCATTTCTCTTCTGATCTATACATTTTCAGAACTTAAATTTTTCTGAGGACGTGTGACCTGTATAGTCTTCCCCGTTAGGGGAAACTATGGTCCAGCGAAAGGAAACAATTTGCCCAGTGTCACACAGGGGGGCCACAGCAGTGGTGGCACATTCCTGCCTTCCCCCCTTCCCCTGAATGGGACCTGGGCTGATCTGAAGGTCAGGAGGAAGAGGAGGCAATAAGCACTGAGGCCTTTCCTCTGGGTTCTTGTTCTCTACCTCTGCCCTCCCCTCTCCCATCACGGAGATGCTCGGAAAGCCTGGTTCTCAGTGAATTATGGGCTCAGGGTAAGTGGTGGGGGCGAGGGGAGCCTAGAGAAGGCCCCACTTCTAGGTATACTCTCTCCTTCTGCTTGAGCCAGATGAGGGCAGGCCAGACTATAGAAAGAAAACATTTTCCATGGAGACTGGATACTTGCTAGGGTTTAGCTGATCCTACCAACATGCCCAGGAAGCAAGCAAGGGCCGAGGCATTCATTTTACCCATCCAGAGCCTGAGGCAGTCAGTGCTCTATGATTTGCCCAGGGTGGAGAGAAAATGGCAGAGCTCTAACTAGAATCATAGACTGTAGCTGTCCGAGGATCCCTGAGCCCAAAGCCCCATTGTACAGATGAAGAAACTGAGGTACAAGAAGGGAAGGGGCTTACCCACTGTCACATACCAAGTAAGCGGCAGAACCAGGACTAGAAGTCTGTGTGGCTTCTGCTTTCTAGCTCCCCAGGAAGCCTCCCTTGAGAAAGGCGGAAAAGGTTGCAGAAGTGAGGCTGGGACTTGGGGGCAGGGGGCAAGGACAGGGCAATACTGCCATCTCGGGCCTGCCCCACCCCATCTCCCAGTCCTTCCGCTGCTCACCGGTGTGGCAAAACCTGCCAAACCAGTCCCTGTACCAGGGCCAGGTGGCAGAGCCCAGAGCTGCAGGGGTGTGGGTGAGACTGCAGACACCAAGAGGATGGGACCTCACAGCTGAGTGGCTCCATCACCAGGAATTAGGCATATCAGGACTCACCAGGCCTCCCGTCCCAACAGGCCCAAAGGCCTACCCTCCGCTTCCCCTCCTCCTCTGGACACTCAATGTGTCTGCTGTCTGTGTCACTTGAGCAAAAGACCCAGAAACTTATCTGAGAAACATGACAGGAGGCAGGGGAAGGTGGCAAAATAAAGTAAAGACACCTCTCCCCTCCCAACCACAGCACCAGAATGAAGTCCCACCACCCTCCACCTGGCCAGGTACACAGGTGCTCTACCCTTTGCCCTACCCCACCTCAGTGAGCAAGGCCCAGGAAGCAGCTGAGCACATGATGCACTTGTGGGGGAGGGATCAGATCTGGGCTCCAGCAGCGCTCTGTGACACTTGGCATAGACTTGGGGAAACCTGCCCTTCTCAGGCTTCAGTTTCACCACCCTTCCTGTGGCAAGGCTGGGTCAACTCCATAGTTTAAGGGGGCCTTGAAGATCTGCTCTCACTCTACCTCCACCCCAGTCTTCCCCACCTCCTGCTCAAAGGAAAGCATAAGAGGTAACACACCAGTGTGTGGGGTCCCTGCAGGACAGGGCTGGCTTCTGAGTCAGGGGCTGCTTTGCTAGAAGATGTTCCATCAGCCAGCAGGAGGCCCCTCAAGCCAGACTATGGGGGAAGCTGATGCCTACCCAACATTTTCCTGGTGCTCAGGACCCAGCTCAGAAATCACCCACAGGGCCTGTGAGACTCAGGAGCCAACTGCTAGGCAGGAAGGAACCTTGGTAGGAAAAGGACCTTGGCATCAGCCTAGGCTCCTGTTAGCACATGACACATAGGCCAGATAAGTGTCCCACAAACGTCAGGGACTCATATCTCAACCAATCCTCTCTTTTGGTAGACGGGGAGGAGGACCAGAGAGAGGCAGGGTCACACAGCAAGGCCATGGCAGAAGTGGGACAACACCCAACCGTGACCTCCCAGCCCAGGGCTCCCAGCACATGCCACCTCCCACAGCAGAGGCATTTTTCCAAATTCAAAATCATGCATCCCATAGAGTAACCAAGAGAAATCTTTCTCACTACCCCTTGGGAACTATCAGAGAATGGCACAAAATTCTGTTCCTCAATACCGATCAGGTGTTCTTAGTCTGTTCAGGCCACTATAACAAAATACCACTTACTGGGTGGCTCATAAACAATAGAAATTTATTTCTCACACTTTTGGAGGCCAGGACATCAAGGTTCAAGGCACCAGCAGATTTGCTGTCTGGTGAGGGCCTGCTTTCTGGTTCCTAGATGGTGCCTTATAGCTTGTTGTCACATGGTAGAAGGGGCAAGCTAGCTCTCTGGGATCTCTTTTATAAGGGCACTAATCTCATTCATCTCATGAAGGGTGGAGCCTTCATGACCTAATCACCTCCCAAAGGCCCTATCTCCTAAGACCATCACTTTGCTGGTTAGGATTTCAACACATGAATTTTGAGGAATACAAACATTCAGACCACAGCATGTGTTTACCTGCTGTGTTTGTCTCTGTATCTCAGCACATGGCACAATGCCTGGTGTATGGTAGGAACTCGATGAAAATTTGTTGACTAAATCATGACTCAATGGAGGAGGAACTGGAGGCAGAATTCATTTCTAGGCCCAAGCACTCAAGCTGGGGTAAGAGAGCAGGAAACAGACAAGAGAGAGAAAACATGAAGCTGGCTCTCCAGGGCACAGAGCCAGCCAGGCTGTAATGAACAAGGAGGGACGCTGTTGGCCCAGGCTTCAGAAATCCTAGGCCCAAAGGTGAGAGGCAGGTTGCCCCAGGCACACTGCGTGTACAGACTTCAAGGCCTGTGTGTTTCTGTGGCTTGGCAAGGCCACCAGGCCTGACCCTCTGTGCTCACTCATTCTCTGAAATTTACAGAGTGAAAATCAAGGTGAGTAACCATTATCCCCTACTTCCCTGTCAATGCTGCCAGACCAGAGGCTGATCCCTGCAGCACCTCTGGCTGGGAGGTGAGTCCCAAACCATGAAGACCTGAGCTGAAGTCATCGATGAGCCACTTGGCCTCTCTTCAGACTCACTCTCTTAAAACTGCGTTTATAAAATGGAGATGTTGACAGCCTTTCCTGCCTCCCTTAAAGAGTATTCTGAAGGGCACATATAGCGAAGGAAACATGCTTTGTAAAGTATCAAACGGATATGAGATTATTAATGATAGTAACACTGCCATGACTAGCCTTGCTGGCCCCCATCACCCCAATCCCCAAATGTCAATTATCATCATGTTTTCAATGACACAATAGCACCTACTAGTTATTAAGCACTCAACCCTGCCAGGCACAGTTCTAAGCACATTGCCTGCATTTTCTCATTTGGGCTCCACAACATCCAAAATAAATTTTGTTGGTTTTTTTTTTTTTTTTTTTTGAGACATAGTCTCACTCTTCCACCTGGGCTAGAGTGAAAATTATTATCGTCTCCATTTTACAGATGATAAAATTAAGGCATAAAGAAATGAAGCATCCAGCCAGGTGTGGTGGCTCACGCCTATAATCCTCGCACTCTGGGAGGCCGAGGCGGGTGGATCATTTGAGCTCAGGAGTTCGAGACCAGCCTGAACAAAAGTGAGACCCCCGTCTCTACCAAAAATAGAAAGAAATTAATTGGACAGCTAAAAATATATAGAAAAAATTAGCCTGGCATGGTGGCGCGTGCCTGTAGTCCCAGCTACCCGGGAGGCTAAGGCAGGAGGATCGCTTGAGCCCAGGAGTCTGAGGTTGCTGTGAGCTAGGCTGATGCCACGGCACTCTAGCCCAGGCAACAGAGTGAGACTCTGTCTCAAAAAAAAAAAAAAAAAAAAGGAAGCATCCCATTCAAATTCACACAGTGGGAGGTAGAGCAGGGGTCCACACTCTGGTCTGTCTGAAACTGGAGCTCAAGCTCTTTTCAGCCACATTCCACTGCCAGGGTAGCATCATGTTGCCTTCTTAAAGTGACTCCTCATTTGCCAAAGCCTGACATGGCCCTGAAGTGACATGGTCACTTCACTGACCCTTGCAGTAGTAACCTTCAAGGTGGGTAGGACTAGCTGATTTTGTTGTCTCTATTTGACTGAGACTCCAGGAAAACCTGGCAACCATGTGTGTCTCAACTCATTTATCACTGAATACCAGGAATACAAATTACTGTAGAGAGTGTGTCCAGAGGGGGAAACTGAGGTCCAGGGAGGGAGAAGGAACTGAGTCACTCATTCAGACCCTTCCTGAGACCTTCTCTGCGCCTCATTCTTGGAACACACATATGACAAAGGCAGTGATGGCTATTCTAATTTTATAATGCTGCCCTGCTCCACTGCTGGCCTCCCCGCTGTGCATCCAGGGCTGGCTTCAGCTGGCAGTGGAAGTGAATTGCTTTCCTAGTCTGGGTATTAATTTCCCCACGTACCAAATGAGATAACTAAACCTTAGTCAACAATAAGTTCCAGAGGCCAACACCACTTCCACAGGCCACAGAGCCCAGAAGGCCAGTCTTGGTGCTTTGGCTCCCTGATGTCCCCAACTCCAGAGGTCTAGAGGTAAAGGAGTTGCCAACACTTTGACTTCCTGCGCAAGACCACTCAGGGTATAGCCCCGAGCTTCTTTTCAAACAAGCCCCTTCATTCTTGGCCAGAGGTTTGCCCTATACCCCAGTTCCAAGGCACCCTTGTCTAAGCCCGACGGGGCCCGTAGAATAGGGACCATCATTGCGTCTGTTGACAGAAGAGAACACAAAGGTGAGAGAGGGGAAGGGACTTGCCCAAGATCATGCACAAGCTGACGAGTGGCAGAGCTGGGACTTGAACCAACTCTCTGGCCTAACAGCGCTTCCTTTGACCCTGCCTGAAGAATCACAATCTGCGTGACCTCAGGCTTCATCGCCAATCTGCCTCCTTAAAGACACCTTCTCTGACGCCTCCAGACCTGCCTGCCTGTCTCCCCTCTGATCTTGAGCAGGTTTCAGTTTTTTCCCCTCAGTAGTGCTTAAGTCTATATGACTCGCCAATGACTGATTGGGGAGATCTCCGTGGCCCAGCTGGAGTGGGTGCTCCTTTCTTCTTTTGTGCTCTACAGCCCAGTGGTTAAAAGCTCAGCACAGTCTCTCACTTTGAGTCTGGGCTCCATCAACACTTAGGCAAATTATGAGATCGGTCTGTGCCTCAGTTTCCTAATCTCTCAGCTAGGGAGTATACTACTTGCCATTTCTTAGGGTTAGGATTACATGAAATTAAGTAAGATAGATATAAATTGTTTACAACTATGCCAGGCTTAGAGTAGGGGCTCAATAAATGGTCATCAGTTTTAACGCTCTTAATAATAATATTACCAACAGTTTCTACCCTGTGATCAGTTCAAGGCCAGAACAGCAACGTCAGGGGCTAACTCAAACTGAGGAAGGCCACTTGGGGTGGTGAAGCAAGGACTAGCTTGGTCTGGGAAGCAGGACGACTGGGCTCAAGTTCAGCTCTACCAGGCCCACCATATGACCAGTGCAGAGGGTGCAGGGGAGGAGGACAGGAGCAGGGGTTGGGGAGGGAGAGCAGTACTGAAGAATGGACAGGCTTGCCCTAGATCAAGGGCAGTGGGCAATCTATCACTGTTCCTCCCCTGCTTAAACGGAGTGACTTCTCATGCCCTTCTGAATCAAAGCCAGCCCTAATCTCAGCACAGGATTCAAGGGTGCCCCAGACTGGCCTGCTGACACCCCGCCCTGCCCACCTTGCCCTTTCCTGTGGCCATGTTTCATATCCTCCCAGGCCCGGTCAGTTTTCATCCCCCTGGGCAGTCGCCCTGCTCTCCCCAGGCCTAGTCAGGGCCCCTTTGGGCACTTGGCAGTCCCTGAGCCCACCTCCTCACCAAGCACCAATCACATCATATCGTCAGTACTTGCTTCCTCATCTGAGTTTCCCTCTAGGCTACTGGAGGATGATAGAGGTCTTGTCAAGGTTGATATCAGTATCTTAGCATCCTCAGTGATAGCTCAATTATAGAAGAGGTGCTTGGTCAAGGTTTGCTTAATGAATCAAGGGTTGGAGGAGAGGGCATACAAACCTATTCTAACTCTATAAAACTGTAATTCAATTGTCCTAGGTGAGTCATTTAATCTTTCCAGGCCTCTGTTTTTTCATCTGTTAAATGGGGATCATTAATTCTTGCCCTGCCTCCTCCTCAAGACTGCTCTGAGGATTAAACAGATATGCTTTATATGATGCTATACTCAGTAAGGCATTTATTCAACAAATATCAAGCATCTACCATGTGTGGGGCACACTCTAATATGATCCTAGTAATTTTTTTTTAAATTGAGATATAATTCACATGCCATAAAATTTGCCACTTTAAAGTATACAATTCAGTGGTTTTTAGTATATTTACAGAGTTGTGCAACCATCACTACTAATTCCAGAATCCCAGTTATTCTTAGCAAGTGCTGAGCTGTAGCCTCCAATGCTCCTTAGGAACCCAGGTCTCTGGTTCTGGTTTTCCCACTTTTCTGGGAAAGCCCAGAGTGCCCCTTAGAAAAATTTCTCCAGGGCAGAAGTAGAGTAAAACATAAACACTCAGTATACAATGTGTTTCACTTAGTGAAACAAAGTTGTAGATTTTCCTGCCCAAGCCTTTCCCGAGCCTTCCCTCTCTAAGATGTCCTGAATGCACCAATTGTGCTGACCCTGGCCTCAGTCTCCCCATCCACTCCTTGGGCAGTCAGCTGAAACCCATGCCTCCAACATCCCGCAGAAGTATCCCCCCCGACAAACAGCTAATCTTGTCCACTTTGTTGGAATAAAAAGGCCAGCCTGTTATGTCAGCTGAGCTTGGCAAGAGCAGTATGTTGGGGCTGGACTTGGGGAACCTTCAAACCCAGAACTGGTGAGTGAAGCTTTGTTCTGTAGGCCTTAAGAAGCCTGGGAAGCTCTGAACTGGAGACATGATCCCCACACACTGGGCTGGACCACAGAGGGAATCCTGGGAGTGGAGAGGGACTGAGGGGCCAGCCAGAGGCTGTGTCAGTAGCTGTCATCACTGAGCAATGGGAAGAAAGATCAGGACTCCTGGACACTGACTTCTACCTTCTAACCCTGATCTGTCATTCGTCAGCTGCGTGACCTTTGAGAAATCACTTTCCTTCTCTGAGCCTCAGTTAACACACCCACAAAATGGAGATAATTCTACCCTCCCTGCCTTACCTCTCAGGATTATGAACAAATCAAATGAGATGATGAATTGCAAAGCCCTTTGTAGGGAAAATATAAAGGACTTTGATTTCAGTGATGTGAGCCAGGTGATATACGCCACGGGGTTGAAAGACCCCCAGTGAAAGAATTCCTCTGCCCTTCTCTGCCTCTTTCCCCCTTATAGAAATGCTGGAATCCCTCCAAGAAGGATCAGAAAATCCAGGGACCCCAGAGATAACAGGAGTACAGAAGGAATGCTGGACATCTGGGCCTTCCCTAGGCAACATTCCTGAGGCCTTGCCCCCCAGACAGTCCCTCTGGCTCTCAGGCAGGCAGCAAGCCCAGGGGAATGATCTGTTACCACGTTGGGGAGAGTCTAGGGAGCAGTCAGCGTAGCCGGAGTCAGCATGTCAGAGTGACTGCCACAGGACGGGCAAGAGCAGGGGAGGGAAGGGGCGGTTTTTCTTGTTGAGTCTTCCACATTTACATCCCTCCTTCAGGAGAAAAGACACAGCCACCTTTCATATGATAACTGCACTTGTGTCATTTTCCTCCTCTGAACCTCAGCTTCCTCATCTGGAAAGTGGGATGATAAAACTCCTTCTGACAAAGTGGATGGGATTAGCTGAGAGAGGTGGGTATGGGAAAGGAGCCCCTCCAAGGGCTCGAGGCACATGCTTCAGCCTGCTATCCAGGGAGGACATGGAGAACCCTCTTTCCCACCAAGGCTGCCAGCAACCATTCTGGTTCCTGGAGCTCTGTGCTGCCTGGAGGAAGGGCTGACCCCGGAGCAATGGACCACAGGGGACTACTCTTCCCTCCATTCAGCACCAGGAAGAGGGGAATGAAGGACTAACACCTATGGGCACCATAGGTGGCCAGGTGCCCTTGTCTACCTTCCAGATGTGGCCCACCCACCTCACATCTGGGGAGGAAACAAAGGAACTGGGCACCTGTGTTTAGCTGAGAAGATCCAACCTCTTTGTATCTCCAAAGAGAATAGTATGGAAGAAGGAGGTACCTCCTGTGGGGCCTGAAAACAGAGCGGGCCACAGTCCTCCCGCACCCCCACGCCCACCTCGGCTCTTTAGTTCTGGCCAAAGTTAACGGCCCTTTCTTCTCCTTTCCATGCTTTTTCTCAGGCAGCTCCCTCCTCTGGAGAGCCCTCCCCGAATCGAACGTCCAAATCCTATTCCTCTCCAACCTGGATCAATTGTCCCCCCCTCTCCCCTTCCCTGATCTCTCCCCTCTGAACGTCAGTTGCACTTTTCCTGCCCCTCTTGCTGGCAATGTGCATGCTGTGTCACAGTCACACCTGCACACATTTATTCTCCCTCCAGGGGACACAGGAGATTGCAGTGGTTTCTAGCACAGGCTCTAGAACTAGGCAGACCTGAACTCAAAACACCAGCTTTGCAGTTTCTTAGTCATGTGACCCTGGGTAAGTCACTTATCCCCTCTGAGCCTCATTTTCCTCTGGAAAATGGGGGCAATAATGGTACCTACTATATAGAACTGTTGTTGCAATTAAATGAGGTAACGCACATAAAGCATGCAGCATGGAGCCTGGCACAAAGTCGGTAATGTGACTTAATGGTTATGGTGACCTTTCAGGCAGGTTCACGGATGATTTGTCTTTATACCTTCTGAAACACCTAGCACAGACCCGCAACGCTGGGTGGGTGGGTTTGCATGGAGACAGATCTATGCACTGCATAAGGAAGCGCTTTCCAGCAGGCAGAGCAGTGCCACCCGGGCCGCCTATGCAGGTCTTGAGCTCTGTGTCACAGAGTGGCACGTGAGCAGATGCAGGTCGGCCACTTGGCTTACCAAAGGCTAGAGATGTAGTCTCTGCAGGGCATGGGCTCTGAAGCCAGATTCCTTGGGCTTGAATCCCAGCTCCTTTACTTACATAAAGTGTGGCCTTAACTTAGCTGCACCTTGGTTTCCTCATCTATAAAATGGGGATAATTGGCCGGGCGCGGTGGCTCACGCCTGTAATCCTAGCACTCTGGGAGGCCGAGACGGGCGGATCGTTCTGAGCTCAGGAGTTCGAGACCAGCCTGAGCAAGAGCGAGACCCCGTCTCTACCGAAAATAGAAAGAAATTAATTGGACAGCTAAAAATATATAGAGAAAAAAAAAAATTAGCCGGGCATGGTGGCGCATGCCTGTAGTCCCAGCTACTCGGGAGGCTGAGACAGTAGGATTGCTCGAGCCCAGGAGTTTGAGGTTGCTGTGAGCTAGGCTGACGCCACGGCACTCGCCCCAGGCAAGAGAGTGAGACTCTGTCTCAAAAAAAATAAAAAATAAAAAAAAATAAAATGGGGATAATAATAGTAATAATAGGACCTGCTCAAAGGACTGTTATGAGGATTAGATGAAATAATACATGGAAGGCAGAACATGCCCAGCACAGGTAGAATAATCCAATAAACATTAGCTATTGTTATCACTGTTGGTATTTGTATTATTATTGTAAGAGGGGAGTTATGAGTCCTTGCAAGCCTGTGAGCTATTCCTTCTCCTACAACCCAGGACTCCTCTAATACCGTAGTGTGTTCTTGTGGTCTGCCCAGCAGCCTGCCACTCCTCCTTCCTCTGGGGATAGCCCTGCCCCTCCATTAGCTACATAGGAGGCACCTGACCCACCCCTGGCCACTCAGAATATCCCTATCCTCCCAGCAACAGTGACTGAAACACTCAGAGCCTTTCCCTTGGATTGATACATAGATCCTAGAAGAAAAACAATCCCCTCTTTCTGTTTGGATTACTAAGCTTGGGCAGAGGACAACTTAGAGGGGAGAGACAAGCAGTGATGGCAGAGATGGCGAATCGACCTGATTCCTCATCCTTCAATCCCATGAACTGCCCCAGGATCTGTTAAGCTTTTTTTTTTTTTTTTTTTTTTTTTTTGAGACAGAGTCTCACTCCATCACCCAGGTAGAGTGCAGTGGCATCATCATGGCTCATTGCAACCTCCAACTCTTGGGCTCAAGCGATCCTCCTGCCTCAGCCCCCTGAGTAGCTGGGACTACAGGTGCGCACCACCACACCCAGCTAATTTTTTCTATTTTTGGTAAAGATGGGGTCTTGCTCTTGCTCAGGCTAGTCTTGAACTCCTAACCTCAAGCGATCCTCCCACCTCGGCCTCCCAGAGTGCTAGGATTATAGGCTTGAGCCACTGTGCCCAGCCTTAAGCTTCTTTAGGTTGAGTTTTTGTCACTGGTTTCTGAAAAAGCCATGTGCAATCAATCATACAGACCCTAACCAAGATAAGGTCTGTGCTGGCCATGGTCTATAAATGCTCCTGTGTTTTGGGGCACCTTCTCTATCATCTGGGCTGCAACAGTTTACAAAGCATGTTCTCAAGAATCATCCTGTCCCAATGGACTTTAGACACTGCTTCCTGGAGCCCTGGGAATTTGTGGAAGTATCTCCGAAAGCACTCAGGGAACAAAGAGCAATAGAAGGGCAAAATTCTTCAATTCTACCAGACAAATTCTGCTACAAATTCTTACGTATCGGGATTCTGCTGCCCAAAAAGATTCGAAAAACCCCATTCTAGTTGATACTCAGAAGATAATTAAGAAGTACCCAGAGCTAGGCATAGTGGCTCGTGCCTGTAATCCTAGCTACCGGGAAGGCTGAGGCGGGAGGATCACTTAAGGCCAGGAGTTTTAGACCAGCCTGGGCAACATACGGAGATCTTGTCTTTAAAAAAAATTTTTTTTAATTAGCTGGGCATGGTGGTATGCACCTGTAGTCCCAGCTATTCAGGAGACTGAGGTGGGAGGATCACTTGAGCCCAGGAGTTCAAGTCTGCTGGTGATCAGTGAGCTATGATTGTGCCACTGCACTCCAGCCTGAGTGACAGAGCAACACATCATTTCAAAAAAAAAAAAAAAAAAGAAGTACCCAAGGCTGATGTGTTCATCCACATTCTACAGAAGGGGAAACTGAGGCCAAGAAAAAGGAAGTAATGAGGCCGAGGCTACAGAGCAAGGACTTGAATGCGGGGCTCTGGACTTGCAGGCCAAATAGCTTCCGCTGCACCAAGCTGCTTGCAAAAATCTATTATCTCTCACATTTCCTGTCTCCTTCAGTAAACTGATGGTGGTTAATACCTACAATCTCATCTTTCTTGACTCTGACACCTACAGAGTTGCCTGTCTCAGAGCTCGGCTCCTTGGAAGGCTTCAGGAAGCTTGAGGAACGTGTGGTATAAATGTAAGAACCAATCTCTACCTCCCCTACTGAGCCCCCACGTCCCCTGTGCACACATACCCTGAGTTCCCCTTCTCCCCACACATTTGCCCAAATGTCAGGGAAAGGCTAGGCAGACCCCCTCCTGGGAACTCCTAATCCATCTCCTCTGTCCTGGCTGTGCTGTGGCTGTGAACAGAGGAGTCCTTGTTCCTGGTGCTTCCTGCCCAGAGATCTCCGTGGGGCCCATGCAGGAAGGAGCCAAATCTCTCCTTTTAACTGGAGCTAAAGCCACCCTCTACCCTGCTACCCCCAGGAGCAACATGCTTCCAGCTCTGTTCACCATTTATTCTACTTGCCCCAGCCTGGCTGAGCCCAACCTCATCCCCCATAGCGCCTCTTCTTAATACGCACTCACTGGCACGCACAGGCACAACAAACACACAAAATGGAAAGTTCCCCCAGGGGTGCCAAGGTACCTCACGTGTAACCAAAACTAAAAACCAGAGGATTCTAGGATGACAACATCACAGCCCTGGCAGCTGTGCCTTATTAATAACCCCATGATGACATTTGCATGTTACTTTGCAATTTCTCAATCCCCACAACTTCATTGGCTCCGTTCCCTTTCCATGCCCTCACCCTGCCAGAGTCACAGCAACTCCAGGTGAGAAAGGGGCTGTGACATGCCTCAGGTTGGTGGTTTTCAAAATGTCTTACACAAAGCCGAGGAAGTGTCCACAGCATTGTCTGGGGGCTGAGGAATGAGCTAATGACAGTCCCCCAACCCTACCCCAACTCCAGCTGGGGCTGCAAACCCTTCTCTGGCGTTCATTTGAAAGGGAATTTCCTTGCTGGAAAGTTGGAAAACAATTCATTTAGTCTGACTGTACCTTTCCCCACCCCCTCCCCCAACAATGTATAGGTCACTCTGAGGCCAACAAAAAAGAAGGTCACATAGTGGTCAATGCCAGAGCCAGAATGAAAACACCCTGAACTTAGTCTACAACCTAGGAGTGGTTAAGCAAAAGAAAGCAAAGGCTGCAGGGCCAGTGGACCTGGCTCCCCGCCCAACACCACCCGTTGCCAACCATGGTGGCGTGGATAAGCAACACAGGCAGAGCACGTGGTCTAACACAGAGTGCTTAATGAAGATGTACTTCCGCCCCTACTTCACAAAGAGCCAAAACCATGGAGGGTCCTCAGCACTGCTCCCTTTTTTAACCCCACCAGAAACCTGTGACCTAGACAAACACTCACACCTCCCTAGCAGTAACAAAACTGAGAGTTGGAGGGCCTGGAGGCCCTTTGTCCAGCCTCAGCAGGAGAATAAGGCTGTGCCTCTGGAACACTCACCCCTCTTCTGTCCACACCGGCACCCTGGGGGCAAAGACGTCTGTCAGTCAGGCACCTAGAAGGAGGAAACAGGGTTAGCTTCTTGGAAGAGGAGTTCATGAGCCCAGCATGGGCTGGAAATTGAGAGGCTGGCATTTGACTCTGAGGAACCTTAGGGAAGTTGCTGAACCTGTTAAACACAAAGGACCTGTGAGGCAGAGAGCAAAAGGGAAAGTAACAAACATGAAGCTGAAGCAGCCAACAGGCGCCAGGCCACAAAGGGCCTTGGAGTCCAAGGTGAAGATTCGGTCTTTATTCTGAGAGCAAAGGGAAACCACTGCCTTTCAGGGTAGAGAATCGATGGGCAAGGGGCAAGAGCAGCTGCAGGAGTATCAGTTAGGAGGTTGTTGTGATTACCCAGGGGAGACCTGACAGGGGTCTAGATGAGGGTAGTTATAGAACAGCTAAAAAAAACAGTAGATGGGCTCAAGAGATATTTAAGAGGTGATGTCCACAGAGCTTGGTAGTGGCCTGGATGTAGGGGGATGAGAGGGTGCAGGGGCCCCAACCTTCAGGCACGTCCTTCCATGTCGGCCCAGTGGTCTCCAGCACCTGGGAAAAAACATCCACTGCTTTCCCAACCTGGCCTATCCTTGCCTTGGTCTCCCCATCTGTGAAATAAAGGGTTGGACTCAGGGATCCCTCAGAGTCTTTTTAGCATTAATAATCTATTCTGGTATAATTCACTCACAGAATATTTAAGACCTTTTTCTCAGGGTCTTGCTATGTTGCCCAGGCTGGTCTTGAACCCCTGGGGTCAAGCGATCCTCCCACCTCAGCCTCCCGAGTAGCTGGGACTACAGGCATGCATGACTGCACCTGATCCTTTTTCAATCTTCTTTGGGCCCCAACTGCAGGTGAGGCCTAGTGTGCAATGGGGCAGGACAGTTGGAGAGAGAAGCCTTGGGTCCCCGGGACTCACACACTCAGAACACAGTCTCCAGGTAGGAGAGGTGCTTCTACTTCACACAGCACATGACAATCAGGCAAATTGGAAGAAGGTACAGTGGTTTATGAGCTTGGGCTCTGGAGTCACACAGATCTAGTTTGAATTCTGGCTCCACTACTTTCTAGCTATGCGGCCTGGGGCAAGTCACTTTATTTCCTCATTTGGAAAGCAGGAGTAATAGCCTCGGCTTCCAGGGCTCACAGGAGGATTAAAGGAGATGCATGTGAAAAGCTCAGCACAGTGCCTTGCCACAAACATCCAAGAGGGGTCAGCCTCATTCACAGATGCGGAAACTGAGGCCCAGAGAGGTGAAATGATTCACTGAAGACCACACAGTGAAAAGGTGGCAAAGCTGAGACCCTTACAGTGGTAGCTCGGCTATGGATCCCAGTGACTTGCCCAAAGTTGCAGAGAGAATTAATGATAGAAGAGGGATTTGCCAGGTGCCAAGTGGCTCGCATCTGTAGTCCGAGCTGCTCACAAGACTGAGGCAGGAGGACCACTTGAGCCTACGAGTTGGAGGCTACAGTGAGCCACTGCATTCCAGCCAGGGTGACAGAACGAGAGGGATTTGAATTCAGGCCTCCCTGATGAAAAAGCCCCCCTGGTGGATATTCAGAAAATAGATGTTCGTGGAGAAGCTTCAAATTTCAGGGCCTGTGAAACCTGGAACAGCGACAAATGCAAATTGGGGCCAATGGTGTGTTTGTGCATGTGCACGCACATGTGTGCAGCTACCTTGAGAGGAAACCAGAAGGAGCTAGTAAAACAAAAGCCTCTTTCTCAGAAACCCTCTCTGGGGACTGGGCAGCAGAGGAAGGGGCTGACAAGCAGGGCCATCCATCCTGCTGGGGCTGAGCTGAGAGCTGGATCTGAACAAACAGAAACAGTTCCAGTTTGGCCACCAACCTGCTGTATGATCAGCAGGTCTCTCTCTCTCTCTCTCTCTCTCTCTCTCTCTCTCTCTCTCTCTCTCTCTCTCTGTTTCTTCAACTCCAGAATGAGACAGTTGTACCAAATGGTGTCAAAATCCCTTCCAGTTATAGGAGACTAATAATAACCATTCCTTACAAGTGCTGGATTCCTGGTCAGGTGCTGCTCCTACAACCTCAAATGGTGGCCTCTTAACACTGGCTCCAGTATTACCAAAATAGGGTTGGGAAGTCCTGCATTCAGGTTCCGGCTGTATAGCCAGGCCACTTTCCTTCAACAGGCCTCAGTTTCCTCATCTGTAAAATGGGGACTTATCTTTGACTGATCACTTGCAGAAGGCAAGATCCGAGGAGCCCAAAGGCAAGCAATCCCTTGGGTATTGTACAAAGTACCCCCAAGTCCCCATCCCGACTCCCATCCCCAAGCTCTTTTAACTTCTCCTTTCCCTCTGGCCCATGTCCCCTTCAGACAAATGGAATAACTGAATCCAAGCTGGTGGATGCAACAGTACCGTAGTAGCAACAGCCCCCACAACTAATATTAATAGTAGTAGTAGCCACCACCAGAGCTAATACTTGCCTGCTGAGACATGCCCGGCACTGTGCTAAATGCTTCCTTTGGATTATTTCTCACGCAATCCCCTCAATCAGCATTAGTCTCAGTTTACAGATGACAGACTAAGGTTCAGCAAAGAGAAGTGCCCAAGGTCACATACAGAGCAAGGGAGTGGCATGGCCAAGGTGAGGACCCAGAGTTTCTTCATTTGCCATCAGCAACCCTGATATTGAGACTATGGAGTTATCCAAGGGAACATTCCACCAAGAGGTGTGGCCCAGGCTGGGGGTGGGGTGGGGAATATCTGTCCTTCACTGACCCCCAAAACCTCCCCAAATAACTAGTCTTTATATAGTCTCATATTATTCCAGTGTGTCCAACTCAACTCTGGCTACAATGCTGTCAAGCAGAAGTATGTTGTGAGCCACATACACGATTTAAAATTTTCCCATAGCCACATTTTAAGAAGTACAAAGGAATGAGTGAAATTAATTTTAATAATATATTTATTTAACCCAATATATCCATTTCAACATGTAATCAATATAAAAAAGACTATTGAGATATTTTACATTCTTTTCATACTAAATCCAGCGTGTATTTTATACTTACAGCACATGTTGATTTAGTTGCTAAATATTTATCAGCTACTTAGATTCTTTTTGCTTTACAATTGAAAAAGCATATATATATATATATATTTTTTTTTTTTTTTTTTAGAGACAGGGTCTCACTCTGTCACCCAGGTTGGAACTCCTGGCTTCAAAGCAATCCTCCTGCTTCAGCCTCCCAAGTAGCCAGGACTACAGGCATGCACCACCATGCCTGGCTATTTTTTAAATTTTTGTAGAGATCGGGTCTCACCATGTTGCCCAGGCTGGTCTCGAACTCCTGGCCTCAAGCAATCCTCCCACCTCAGCCTCCCAAAATGCTGGGATTACAGGCATGAGCCATTGCACCCAGCCTGAAAAAGTATATTCATGAATCTAAGTTCCCACACATATAAAAGTTTGTCAATAACTGAATGAAGTATTCTTTTGATAAAATCAAATTAAATTAAATATTAAATAAAATTTAAAATTCATTTCCTCAACTGTACCAGCCCCATTTCAAATGTTCAGTAGCCACATGTGACTAGTGGCTGCTCTACAGAGCAGCTGCAACTCTACAGTCAAGTCCTTGAGGGTGTGGGAGTGGCCTCTTTGGCCCTAACCCAGAGCTAAGCCTCAGATATAAAGTTGAATCCGAATAGAATGGTATCTATTCATTCAACAAACCCCCATAAGCCTGACATTAATATTTATCTCTGGTGCCTATGTACCATGATGGTGACAAAGGGATCGGAGTACCCATTGTTCATAGCATGACACTGTAGCTCAGAGAGGTGGGTCACCTGCCCAAGGTCACCCAGCTTTGACCGACCCTGCTAACTTGGAAGCCTGAGCTCTGTTCCCAAACCTTGGCAGTGGCCTGCCCTGAGGCTCAGCCTTCCTTCCAGAAGAAGAAATCAGCCTTTGCCTCTATTCTCAGGGTGCCTACATCCTCCAGTCTAGTGGCAGAGAATGGCCCAGCACAGGAAACCCAATGGAGATGTGAAAAAGGAAGGAGAGCAGGAGAAAAGCATGGCATAGATGGCACTGGGCAGTGGTCCTGTGTGCAGGGCTTAGGCCACTGTGACCCCACCCCCACCTGGCCGGAGGCAAAGCCAGCAAGGTCCACTGGCTGCCTGCTCTCTAGGTGGGCCCCCAGGGCTAGATGCCATGCCCTCCCCAGCATCTCCCGCAAGAGCACTCACCCAGAGGCCCTTGGACTAGGGCCAGAGCCAGTGCTTACCTCCCAGGGTCACCTCAGCTGGAGGCGGAGGCGGTGGGGGTGGGGGGAGGAGGTCCAGGTGGCAGCCAGTCCCCTGGGGAAGAGGGGAGGAGAGGGCCCTGGAGGCAGATTCCAGTCCAGAGTAGGGAAAAGGTGGCAGGTACAAGCCAGAAAAACCTGGGTGGCTCCACCCCTCTCCTGGGGAGCCCCGAGAGCACTCAGCTGCCCTCTCCAGCCAGCCTAGCAGGGTGAAACTCTCACCAGCTATTAGGTTAACAATTAACTCTGATTGGTTTCCATTTTAGCAGGAGGCAGTTCCAGCACGAAGTCCCATCTGCGGCTAAAAAGACTAGGAAAGGGATAGAGGCTGAGAAAGGGGAGAGGCTGATGTGAAGGAAAAAAGGGGTGGCTAGTGACCCCTCACCTCATCTTTCCCAGCCCTCCCCACCAATGTGGGGCAGCCTTCTGTGCCAAGGGGTGAATGGCATCAGTTCCGTGAGGTCAGGGACAGTGCCTGGCACATAGCAGATGCTCAATAAATATTTTTAGGGCTGGGCGGTGGCTCACACCTGTAATCCTAGTACTCTGGGAGGCCTAGGTGGATGGATAGCTCAAGGTCAGGAGTTTGAGACCAGCCTGAGCAAGAGTGAGACCCCGTCTCCACTAAAAAAAAAAAAAAAGTAGACAGAAATTATCTGGACAACTAAAAAAATATATACAGAAAAAATTAGCCGGGCATGGTGGCGCATGCCTGTAGTCCCAGCTACTCGGGAGGCTGAGGCAGAAGGATCGCTTGAGCCCAGGAGTTTGAGGTTGCTGTGAGCTAGGCTGACACCACGGCACTCTAGCCCGGGCAACAGAGTGAGACTCTGTCTCAAAAAATAAATAAATAAATAAATAAATATTTTTAATCAACAAATAAAGGGGGGTGTTGCTGGGTGGATCATGCCTGTAATCCTAGCACTTTGAGAGGCCAAGGCAGGAGGATCGCTTGAGGTGAGGGGTCTGAGACCAGCCTGGGGGCAGCACAGAGAAAAAAATTAGCCGGGCATGGTGGCATGCGCCTATAGTCCCAGCTACTCAGGAGGCTAAGGCAGGAGCCCAGGAGTATACAGTTGCTGTGAGCTATGACAGCACTGCACTCTAGCCTGGGCGACAGAGTGAGACCCTATCAAGACGAAAAAAAAGGTGGGGTTGGGTACACTAGAATAAAACAGGTCAGCTAGATGGGCAGACTGATTGGGGAGAAGTCAAGGAAGACGAAAGATGGCTTGCACCAGCTGGGCATCTTCTTTACCCATTTTTTTTTCGAGACAGAGTCTCACTCTGTTGCCCGGACTAGACTGCTGTGGCATCAGCCTAGCTCACGGCAACCTCGAACTCCTAGGCTCAAGCGGTCCTCTTGCCTCAGCCTCCTGAGTACCTGGGACTACAAGTGTGCACCACCACGCCCAGCTAATGTTTTTCTATTTTTAGTCACCCAGCTAATTTTTTCTATTTTTAGTAGAGACTCCTGAGCTTGAACTCCTGAGCTCAAGTGATCCTCCTTCCTTGGCCTCCCAGAGTGCTAGGATTATAGGCATTCTTTACCCCTTTGACCCCAGGACCTCACAAAAACTGGGATGGTAGTCACCCAGGGCATGCCAGGGACATGGCTTTGAAGTCCCCCAGCCCTGGATGCCAGTTCTGACTCCACTCTTCCTGGCTGTGACCTTGGGAGCTCAGTTTCTTCCCCCGTAATGGAGGTGATACCACCACAGTCCAGGGCTATACAGGGCCAGACCCACAGATGCTGTGGTGCCTGTGCTGTTCTCATACAGTCATGTCTCTTGCTGCCTGGCAACAGCCTCCTCTTCTCAGGCCACCCCCTGATTTCCCCCACATCCCAATATTCCCCTGGTTCCCACCTATGTGGCCCTTTCTCCTTTTCCGGAAGGAAAGCCTGGAATGACGGTGGCTCCAGCCCACTCACATCCCACTCACCTGGGATCACGCACATATCTTGGCAACAGACTGCTCCCAATTTGACGTTTTCTTGTCATTTACATTCTTCTTGAGTTGCCTGGCCCCCTCCTCACCTTCTTCCCCCAAACCCTAACACAGGCGTAGGCCCACAGCCCATCAAGAGCTCCTGGGGGCCAGTTCACTCATTGTTCTTGGATGGGATCTCCCCCTTCCTGGGCTTCTGCTTCCCATCTGTATAATGTGGAGTGAGAGGGGGTTGGATTAAGAGATCAATTCTGCTAGCTGGCTCTGATATTTAGCAATTCCGACATTTCTGGGATCATTTTGTGCTTTTAACTTCAGAAAGATCAGGGTTCAAATCCCAACCTTGGCCAGGTAAATAGGCAGCTCTGTAGAGGCCCAGAACTGCAGCCCAGTCACCATTGTCAGCTCAAGCCTGGGCAGAGAGAGACAACCCCTCCCCCAACTGGCCCCCACTCCCTCCACCACAAAACTCTCACTTTTCAGCCCCTCCTTTCCAGCCTTTTTTCTCTTGCTCTCAGTAGAAGCTTCATAAGCCATCACTCCCCCAAATTCTTCTTGGCAAAACAAAGCTTGAAGCTCCCCCTCCATCCAGGGTGCTGACTCTGTCTGTGGAGATTCTGGAGCTGCCTCTGCTTCCACTCTGCTCTTCCTGCATCCTTCCTGCGACTCTCCGAACATGCGCCCCACTTCCCCATTCTCCACAGGGAATACCTGTCTCCCAGACTTTCATTGTCCCTCCTGCTTCATGCCCTTCCAGCTCAAGTGTCACCTCCTGCATGGCATCCACACTGATCGCTCACCCCTTGACTCACTCAGCCATGGTTCTGCCAGATGCTGACTCCTCGCACTCGAGGCTTATTGCCCCTACTTGATCCTAAGACCCTGGAGACCAAGGAGCTCCTGTAACAATTTTTTTGTCTCTTATCCTGGCCCCCCCAGCACAATGCTCAAAACAAAGTAGGTGTTTGCTGAAACAGTGATGGTAATAATAATTAACTAAAATATAATGAATTATAATCGTTTACTGGTTATTCATTCTTTATAATGCTCATCTCAGCATTTTACACATAGAATTTCAGTTAATTCTCCCAAGCCCCCAAAAGACTTATCACCCCTACCCCTTTGTTTTAAACTGAGGCTCAGAGAGGGAAAGGGACCTGCCCAAGGTCACACAGCCAGGAAATGACAGAGTCAAGACTAGAATTTAAGGTCTTACCGACTGCTCTACTTGGCCCCCTCCAATCCACAAATAAAGGAGGGGATATGTGAGAAGTCGTGGCCTGCCAGTGACATGGGCTGCATGGGCTCTAAAGAAGCCAGCTCAGCCCAGGGCTGGGGGCAGATTCTGCCAATAAAAGTTAATAAGCCTCAAATAAGCACCTGCTCTATGCACAGCCCCATATTAGGTGGTTGGGAGCAAAGAATGAGATATCAGACATCCCAGTGCTCTGAGCCCTCGCAACTTAGTAAGAGAGACAAGCCACCTCCCCGAATAAAACTAAGACCAAGCAGAACTTGCCCCCCACAGAGGAACAGATAAGGCACTAAGGGAATGCAGAGGAGTTAAAGACAAATCCCATTGTGGGGGTGGGGGGAGGGCTCACGAGGCTCTGTGGGACATAGGCTGGCATCTGAGCTGAGCCTTGAAAAGGCAGACAGGATTTCAACAGTGATTGGGGAAAGGAGGGGGTGGCATTCCTGGCAGGAAGGAACATAGGGAGCTAGGGCAAAGACATAGGTAAGCACTGGGCGTGTCCCAGGAGCCTCAGGAAACATGTTCTCCCAGCTCTCCCCTTGGCACTGGCCCAGGTATCCAGCCCTGAAGATAAGCCACCTTGAACGTCCTCAGACTCATGGGCACCTGGCTCATTTATGGTGAGTGGGCATGGAAAGGGAGAAAGGGCCAGAGCACCTGGGCATGTGGTTTGACAGGAGGGACTTGAGGGGTAGAATCCAGGCTCCGTCCAGAATCTCTAAAGATGGGCGATGATAAACAGGGTGGTCCCAACAGAGGTGGGTTAAGCTAAGAAGGTAGCAAGGAAAAGGGCAAAGAACGTGGACTGGACAGCAAGAGACTTGACTTCCAGAACCACAGATCAGAGCTGCATGGGCCCTTGGGATTATCCTGCCCAACCCCCATTCTACAGCTGGGAAAACTGAGGTCCAGACAGAGGCCAAGATACAGTCCCTCAGCTCCTTCATGCAAAGCCAGCAATGTGCTGAGAGGTGTGAGAGACCAGCCCTCTCCACCTGGCTCTCCTATTAGCTCTCTGGTGACCTTTCTCTAGAGGTTAGGTTCCAACTCCATAAAACAGCCCTGAAGATGGTGGTTCTAAACTTTTATGGGTTGTGATTCAAAGACTCAGATGGTGACTACGGATCCTCTTGGGAGGGACAATGCACACTCTCAAAATTGTGCATGCCATTTCTGAAGTTCATGAACATCTGAGACCAGCGTTCTCCAAGGGCAATCTGAGAACCATCTGCATCCCAATCACCTCCACAGCAAAGTTGTTAAAACAGGCTGAATCCAGGGCCCCCCGCAAGGATCTGACCCTCCCATGGAGCAGCTGAATTTGAATCTCTGGGGTGAGTCCTGGAAGAGGGTGTATTTTAGCATGCTCCTCTTTGTTGTTCTTAGGGGAGCAAAGTTGAGAAACCTGGCCTTAGGGAACCCTAGGATGTAGGGAATGGGGTGGGGTGCTGAGCTGCTCCCCTTTCAGCTGTTTCACGTATTGAATTTCTGCTTCCTTGCCATCTATGAAGAGATGGCTCTGCGGATAGAAGTTTTAAAGCCACTGGTCCTTTATCAAGGTCCCTTCTGGTTGAGCCACCTGCTCGGGCAGGCAGGTGGCTGGGCCGGGCTAGACTGACCAACATAATGGTCATGGTGGGGGTGGGTGGAGGCTCAGCAAGCCAACTGCAGCTGCCAGATTCTTAAGTGACACTCCGAGATCAGCAGCCCTGCCTGGGAGGGAGTCTGGGCTCCTGGGCTGAACTTGGGGTGAGAGGAGGTTTCCTATCCTTCCCTCTCTCCAGGCTGCTTCACTCTGGCCCTCGGGCCAGCTCTGACGTCCTGCTTTTCCTCTTCTAGCAGATGTGTACTTCTGAACCTGGGTCTCCTGGTTCCAGCCTCTGCCTCCCTCCCCACTTCCTCCAGAGTTCCAGCCATCACTGAGCCTGAGAGAATATCCAAGCCCCCAAGCACCCTTCTGAGGAGACAAAACTAATACTCTTTGCAGATGATAAGCTCCTTTAACTGGAAGATTCTATTTGACGAAAAACTAAGGTGGCCAGTGACAAAACAATAACTCAGAAAAAAAGCAAAGTACCTTCAGACCTGCCCTGTCACCTCCCCCTGATGCAGTGTCTTTCCCACAGGTGGGCAGCTGCCTAGAACCAGATGGGCTCAGAGCCTTGGCCAGCCCCAGGGTGATGCTGTAGGAAGGCCCACCCTCCAGAGGATGGCAACACGCAGGCCTGGGAGGCAGAAGTCCTCAATTGGAGACCCTGCTCTCAAGAGCCAAGAATTTGTTCTCTGAATGTGAGCAAATGTATGCCCCTCTGTGGACCCCTAAATGTTCTTGCAAACCCCACCGGGGGCAATATAGGAAAGACTCAAGAGTACCCGTGGGCTTTGGACAGATCTAGATTTAAATTCTAGTTGTGCCACTTGCTGGCTGAGGACTGGGGAAGTTATTTAGTAGGCCTTGGGCAAGTTACTTAGCCTCCTTTAATAAAATGGGAATAGTAATCTCTGCCTTGCTGGGTAGTTGTAAGGATTAAGAGACATAAGGCATGTAAAGTGCTTAGCACAGGGCCTGGCACACGTAAGCCAATAAACGTAAGCAGTTGTTTATAAGTTACCAGAGTGAGCCTCTTAGGAGGAAGACCCTAGGCTTTCTAATTCTTTGGTGGCCTCAAGCAACCCCAAAACCACCCACCTGAAGTGGGTCTGGAGACTTTATCTTCAGACCTCTAACCTGACGAAGGTGGGGAGAGGGAAAAAGGGAAAGCAGAGAGAAGGGATTGAGAGAGAACTGAGAAGAGGAGGGAGGAAAGGAAAGGGGAAGAATCAAGGGGCCAGAGAGGGGCCTGGCTCCCCCAGTTTGGGGGAAAGGAAGATGACTTGCCAGAAACTGCCAGGACAGGATAAGCCCTCTCTCCTTTCCAAAGCCTTCCCTAGAGCCACCAAGGCAAGGCTTAGAGGGACACGGCCTGCTGACAAGTACCGGCCTGGCTGTCAATAGGGACATTGAAGCCTTGGGTTACCTCCGGGCTCTGGCTCCCCATGCCGCAGGCCCCTCCCACTAGAGCAGGCAGAGATGGCCACAGCCAGGCTGATAACAAAACAACCTGCCCAGTCAGCCTGCAGAGGCAGTGCCTGCTCACTCAGGACCCAGAGACCCCTTTCTGAGATTCTGATCTTGACTTAGCAGGACTCAACCCTGCTGGGTCCCTGCCTCTGGAACCTGTGCAGAGCCCTCCCCAGGCCCCTACCTGCTCCAAGCTCCTGCTTCTGGGGCTAAAGTTGCAACTAGGAAAAAAGCAGTGTTCAGACTGTAAACAGGAGCCACGAATAAGGTGTTCTAACTGCTACTGACCAGCTGTGTGACCTTGGGGGTGTCACTTCTTCTCCCTGAGCATCAGTTTCTCTCCTCAGGCTACTGAGGGCAATGACAAAAACCATCTCTAATGTCCTCCCAACTCTGACAGTGGCTACACTTCATGGGATGCCTCTGAGCACAAACAGGCAGAGGACCTGCCTCAGGAGAGGAGCAGGCTGGGCTGGGCTCTGCTGAGAATGCAGTGGATGTGACAATGGCCAAGGGTTATTATGATGGTGACGATTATAATTAAAAATCACAGCAACAACCCCTTAAGCAATTTACAGAGAGCTTTCTCATTATCTCCAGGGATTGCAATCTGGTGAGGTAGGCAGGGCTGGATGATGATTATTCACATTTGACAGATGAGGAAAGTGAAACAAGATTAAGTGACTTGTCCCAGCTATTAAGTGCAGAGAAGAGGGAAACAAAGAGGAATTAATAATTATTGAGTGCCTACTGTGTGCTACCTCACTAGGCATGCTCGCATCTGTTATTTTGATCAGCGTCACCACCACAACCCTATTGTAGGTGCTACTGTCCCCATTTCCTAGAAGAGGAAACCGAGGCTGAGAAAAAGTAACCAATCTATGCTAAGGTTCCCAGCTGCTCTGTTGCAAAGCCTGAATTTGGATCCAGGTTTGTGGGACTATAAGGCCTGCACTCTTTCCCATCGTCCAGCATGTACTGAGTTGAACAGTATTCCCTCGCCTCCCAAATTCATGTCTACCCAGAACTTCCGGATATGACCTTATTTGGAAATAGGGTCTTTGCAGATGCAATTACTTAAGTTAAAATGAGGTCATACTGGACTAGGGTAGGTCCTAAATCTGACTGATGTCTTTATAAGAGGAGATGACACAGAGAAATCCATGTGACGACAGAGGCAGATGCAGCCTCAAGCCAAGAAATGCCAAGGATTGCTGGCCATCACTAGGAGAGAGGCAGGGAACGGACTATCTCCTCAGAGTCTCCAGAAGGAACCAAGCTTGCTGATACCTTGATTTCAGACTTCTAGCTTCCACAACTGTGAGAATAAATACCTATGGTTTTAAGCTACCTGGTTTGTAGTGTACTTCATTATAGCAGCCCTAGGAAGTTAATATACTGTGAATCCTTTGAGTAGCAGACCTATGACACTCAAACTCTGGGTTTCAGATTCCCCCTCACATTAGACATCAGTCAGATTTAGGACCTACCCTAGTCCAGTATGACCTCACATTAGGCAGCTGTGGAAGTTAAAGGGGACCTGGAGACCCTTGAGAAGTCACTCTCACCTCGCTTCCACCTTCTGGGGCCAGGCTGGCCTGAAGTCCATCAACTGTACTTCCTGATGTTTTAGGCCTCCATCCACCCCACTGGGACCCCCCATCAAACTTGTTTAGCAGCCTGTGTGCCTGGGTCTCCTGGTCAACAGTTTTCCCCTTCCACCCTGGCCATCCTCTGCCACCACCTAGAGAGCTGTGTTTTTGAAATGCAAATCTGATCCTTCTAGGTTGGCTTAATCCTCTTCCCTAGCTCCCTACCACCTGCAGGACTTAGTCAGGCTCTTTGGCCTGTCCCAGATCAGGGACCCAACCTTCCACTCAGCCTTATCTCCAGCCACTCACCCCACCTGTCCCCACTGCTTACCATCTTCTGCTCCAACCACATGAAACTATTTGGGTTCCCCTAACAAGCCATTCTGGCTTTGCATGTGACTGTTCCAACTACCTGGAATATCAAATCCAGCCCAAATACCATCTCTCTCGTCCATAAAGCCTTTTCCTCCATAAATAGCCACACTCTGGAACCTTGCACATTATCCTTGTTGTATTGCATCTTTACATGCCTGCCTCCACCCTCAGCCTGTGAACACTGTTGTATTTATTTCTTCTTCTGTAGGCCTGGGGCCCAACACAAAGACATTTAAGAATGTTGAACTGAATTACGGGGTAGCCATAATAGTAATAATAGCTAACATTTACCAAATGTTTATTATGTGCTCACATTATGCTAAGCATTCCATGTATGTTACCTCATTTAATTCTCAATACAATCCTATGAAACAGATGCTAGCACTGGTCCTGTTTTGCAGGTGAGAAAATGAAGAGATGAAATCACTTGTGCAAGTCCAACTAATTAGTACATGGCAAAGCCTGAATGACTCCAGAGCCAGAGCTAGTAACCACTACTAAGTACACTACACCATCCATCCCAATACCTTCATTTTTCAGAAGAGGAAACGTGAAGAAAAAAGGGAAAGTGACTAGCCAACAGTTAAATAACAAGGAGTGGACCCAGATCTTTAGAGTCCTCATTCAATGTTCTTCCTCTTCTCAATCCTGCAGGATCTTAATTCAGGAGGACACAGAACCTAAGCTAGGCTGTGTCTCCTGAAGAGCTTTCTCTTGCCTCCCCTACAGCAGAGCCCAGCATGGGCCTGGGCACACAGTGAGTGCTCAAATCTATGGCCAGGAGATGGGAGATGCAGTAGTAAAAAAAGCAGATAAATCTACTTGAGAAAAGTCTGAGGCCTGCTTGGATAATACACTGTCAAGGCTTGAGTGGAAATTCTGGGTATTATTTAGCACTATCTCTCATTTTAAAAATTCATTTGATAAACTTATTGAACATAAATCATAAGTCACGTACCATGTGGGACTCTAAGAAGATTAGTAAGTAAGTTCCTGCCCACATGGCATTTACAGTCTAGTGAGGGGAGACAATCAAACAAATAACACATCCATGTATAATTACCAACTTGCATAAGCCCTATGAGACACAGAGAGCTCTACGAATGTATAATGGGGAAAACTGATTTAGCCTAAGGAGTTGGCAAAGGCCCCCCTGAGAAAGTGACTATTGAGCTGAAATCTCAAGAAGAGTAGGAGTCAATGAGGATAAGAAGCAGGGGCCAGGCACGCTGGCTCACACCTATAATCCCAGCACTTTAGAAGGCCAAGATGGGAGGATCGCTTGAGCCCAGGAGTTCCAGACTAGCCTGGCTGACATAGTGAGACCCCTGTCTCTACAAAAATAATTTTAAAATTAGCCGGGTGTGGTGGCATGCACCTGTAGTCCCAGCTACTAGGGAGACTGAGGAGAGACGATCACTTGAACACAGGAGTTTGAGGCTGCAGTGAGCTGTGACTATGCCACTGCACTCCAGCCTAGACAACAGAGTGAGACTTTATCTCTAAAAAAAAAAAAAAAAAAAAGATAAGAAAGCAGGAGAAGAGTGTGCTAAACAGAGAAAGGAAACAGCATGATGTGCAAATCCCAGAGGCAAAAGAGCTCATGGTGCCTAGATGAACTAAAAGGTCAAAGTGGCTGATTTCCAAAGAGGTGGGAAGAGACTGTATCCTGCAGGGCCTTATAGATCAAGGTAAGGATTGGAGAAACTAAACAGAGCAGGGAAACCCCTGGATCAGAACCTGACCCAGAGTAGACACTGTCAAAGAGTCACCGCATTAGTCAGCGACAGAGTGATTTGTCCAAGATCACAAGGAATACCTGGGATTGAAACCAGAACTCCTACCTACCACGTGGGGCTTCTGGGCTATTTCAGGTACACGTATGTGAGGGATTGGGGAGGCTTTACAGGTTTCAACTTATAGGAGGTTCCTAGCTCTTTGTCTACGCCTCTTTTGAGCTCTAGAGTGCATCAGAATCACCTGTGTTTGTTAAAACATAGCTGGCTGGGCCCCACTCCCAGAGTTACCGATTCCTAGGCCTGACATGAGGCCCAAGAATTTAAATTTCTAACAAACTCCCAAGTGACCCTGCTGCCAGTGGTGAGGTGACCACAGTTTAAGAACCACCGCTCCAGACTACAGCATATGGTGGTGAGGGGGGAGCAGTGAGTGGGGACCATAGCCAGGATCCTTGGGGGCTAGAAGGGTGGATTCCTAAATCTGAGACAAACTATAGCACTCTGAGCAAGGGAAAGGGCCTCAAAGTCCCAAAATCCAGCCCACCAGCTGTCCAGCCAAGGAAACCTAGGCTTAGGGAGTTTAGACTTTTTTACATAAAGAGGTTTAATAAAAATGTGTTGGCTGAACAGATAAACACATAAAGGGTTTGACTAAAGTCAAAAGGAGATCCCTGGACTAGACTCCAGGGTTCCTGAGCTCCATGCCAGAGCCGTTCCAGTATTCTGGAATTCAGGGAAGGGGACAGCAAGCTCAGCTTTCCCCAGCCTCTGCTGCCTTTGGCAGGGAATCATTTTAAGAATTGCAGAAATCTGCTGTTGGCCCCCAATCCTATCACCCATCCATCTTCCTTCCTTTTACACTCCCAGCTCCCTCCCTTTTCATTCCAAATCCTATGCACGGTATCCTGGCAAGCCAAGCTACAAAGGGGGAGGTGAAGTTACAGGGAAAAAGTGGAACTGAAAGAAAAATTCTGTGCTTGGATATCCTTCTCCCAGAACAATTTCTTCCTCCTATCAGATTCTCAGTTTCTATTCTTGTATCCCAGTAAAACCCCAGTTCATTTCAGTACCAGTATCTGGAACCCCACAAAGCCAGGGACTAAATCTCCAAACTTCCTTTCCCCCCAATTTTTCTAAAATAGAGAGGACCTGGACAGAATTTTTCTGTCCTACTCCAGTTGGCAGCAAAATGCCACTTCCCTGCAAACCCCCACACACAGACTCACTAATATACAAACAACTATACATACATAAAAACAAATATACCAGAACTTACAAAAACACATACACATATACATCAAGAGAAACATTATTCACTGTGCACTGATAAAACACACCTATGCACCCAAATGCACAAGAAGTGCACAAGGAGAACACACACATGCACATAGGCTACAGATCTAGAAAGGCTACAGATCTAGAAAGGCCAATACTTCTCTCTCAAAGTAGAGAGGTCTCCTAAGGGGAGATTCCTTGGAGTGAGGAGCTGGCCCTTTAAGAGAGTGGTTCTCCCTCTCTAGTCCTTTCAGGGCACCTGAGCAGCTGCTCTACCTACCCTGGCACCCGAGCCCTACTTGGGTGAAGGTGGGAACAGTCGCTGGCCTGGCCAGGTTAGGTCTGGCCTCAGGCGAGGGTCCCGGGGCCACGACAGGAAATGGATCCCTGAACCGGCTGGGTTGCCAGCCTGGGGACAGCTGTCCCTGCTGCCACCACCACCCCTCGTGTGCGCGCGCGCGCGCACACACACACACACACACACACACGGGCTTCAGGCAGGACACGCCCTCCACTCCAGCTCAGCTCTCAACAAGGGCTTCTTAGCTGTCAGCCCAGCTCCCTCGGGCCCCGGGGTGTGGCCGCCCACCTGCCAGCAGGGAGTCCCCGCCCGACGGGGACGCTCCAGCCGTAGCCACCCACCGCCCCGGCCAGGTGCCCGGCTCCAAGTGACTGCAGCGCCTGGACCGCCGCCCCCACCCCTATCTCCCGGCAGTGCGGAGACAAAGCCTCACACACGCACACCGGCGCTACGCGGGTACACACCCGCCTTCACACGCGCAAACACAAGGAGTCACACTGGTGCACACACAGGGACACACACAAACACACCCCGCCGAAGGCTCCAGCCACAAGCGAAGCCACTGGCACACGCTCTCATCCAGATGTACACACACTCTGCTACACATTCGGACACACCCTCTCACAAATTCACACAGACACACGCAGACACATATCCTCACCCAGATAGGCACACACCAGACGCGCGGAGACACACTGGACACGCACCCTCACGCACACGCACACACAGATGCACACCCGGAGCACACACGCACGCGCGCACACATCGAGCATCCACTCGCACAGATTCACGGGCATACGCGCGCTCACACCCAACACACACCCGGAGACGTGAACACCGACACACATACCCGCGCCAGTATTGAAACGCACAAATCGAAGCACCGGGCTCCAGGCACCCGCGCCCGTCCCCCGAAGCCTGCCCGCCGTCCTGTCAGTGCTCGAGGATCGGCGATCGAGCCCTCGGCGATCACGCCATACGCACACGCGGGATCGGACGCCGTGGGGTCCCCGGGGCCCAGAGGAGGACGGCTGGCGCGGCTAACCTGGCGGCGGCGAAGCAGCTTCCGGGCACTGTCTGTCTCTTGGTCCTTGCGTCCGGCGGCCGCCCGGGCGGGCTCCGAGGCGCACTTGAGCTGCGCAGAAATGCCCCGCTCGCTCGCGCGCTCCCTCCTCTCCCTCCCACAGCGCTCAGCCCCCTCCTCGCCCGCCCCCCACACCCCTTCTCCCCCCCTCCGCCCCGCCCCGGCCGGCTCCCCCGGTGGAGGAGGCAGCGATCCCCGCCGCCCAAGTAGCAGCGGGCGGGCGAACGAGCGAACAGCAGCGGCGAGTCGCCAACAGCCGGGGGAGCGCCGGAGCCTCCGGAGCCGGGCCCGCGCGTCGGGAGGAGCCGAGCCGGCCCCCGGGGAGGGGGGCAGAGGAGGGGGCTGAGCCCTGCGAGCCCTCCTGGCGCTGGGGGCCGGTCGCTGGCTTCCACACCTGGCCTGGCGCCTACCTGAGCCTCCGCGGAGCTCAGAGGCTGGGGGCGAGCGGTCGGGTGAGAAAGAGGAGACCCCACCCGGGGCCCCCTCGCCTCCGCGGTCCCAGCCCGGTGGGCTCGAGCCCCGCCTCCACCTCCTCCCAGGTCCCTGCCAGCGCGGACCTCGGTTTTCCCTGGCTTAGATTTCTCGGCCCTCGGCCCGGTGCCCCGGGCTAACCCTGCAGCCCAGCGCCCAGCTTGCCGACCACAACTACCTCCAGCCCGGACCTGGCCGACGCCCACCCGCCTCCATGCCGCCCTCCCATTGTTCCGGCGGCGGGAGATCGCAGAGGATCGCTCCGCGCATTCCAGCCCCCTCTAAGGTGGCAACACTTCTGGATTCATTGGGGTCTCTACAAGGGCTGAGTCCTGGGCTCTGGGACCCGGACGCCCAGCCCCCAATCCCCACAAGCCCAGGCACACCCAAAGTAAAGGGCTTTTCTAGATTAGGGTAATAACCACCACGGCCCCCTTATAGATGATCTTTTAGGTCCTGCTTTGAGAATGGACTGAGGCTAGAGGAAGGAAGGGACTAATCTAAGTTCAGTGAGCCCAAGAGAGCATCTGGGAGAAGATGGGACACTGATTAGGTGTTTCCATTCCATAGATAAAGAAAAGGAGGGAATTCCTGCACTAGGGCTTCCGGGGCTGGGGCAGGCCCTTCAGAAGTGCCCAGAATAATGAGCCTGGGTTTCCTTTGTTAGATGCTAAAGCACAGAAACCAGAAGAAGCTAGCGTCACTCACTTGGGAGGGTTTTACTGGAAGTCAGGACATATGCAAAGGCCTAAGTGCAGGAGCTTTCACCTACTGTGTCTCACTTGGCCCTGAGCTTGTCTTAATAGGCAGCTGTGATTACCCCCATTTTGCAGATCAGAAGTCTATCCTAGGTCTCTCCTCCAGGCAGCACAGAGCCAAGGTGAAGCCCAACAATTATGGTTCTCTACTGTGGTCCCAACCTCCAGTGTGGGAGACTAAGAGCAGATACAAAGTAAACAGCTGAGAACATAAGAAATCAGGGAGGGGAGGTCTGGTTTGGCCCTCCAAGGACTTCCACAAACTAAGGGAGAGCAAAACTACAGAAGCTGAGGCCCCAAAGCAGGATTGAGCATGTTTGTCCAGGAGGGAAAATTATAATTAATAATAAGAACCAGTGATAACTAACTTGTTTGGAACACTTACTATATTCCAGGCACTATTCTAAGAGGTTTGCTTGCATCAAGTCATTTCATCTGCACAATAACACTACTGGATAGAGGTTATTCTTATCCCCAATTTATACATTTTTAAACTGAAACACAGACATTACATAGCTTGTAAAGTGGCAGAACCAGGATCCAAATCGGGGAAGCTAATTCCCAAGCTTGCACTTTCAATGATCACAGGCCAGACAGAAGCAGCCCTGAATGTGAGATAAAGGCATTTGAACTACTACTAGAGCACTCATTACAGCAGGACTCTGTTTATGGGTATCTTCTGTCTCCATGTAGGAACCTGGTGCCCAGCACAGCACCTGGGACGCAGGCCTAATTTGTTAAACGTTTGCACAACTGGTACATGGGACTGGAGTGTGGGGCACCACATCCAGGACTCACTTGCAACCTTCTCTGCTCTGCTGGACATTTTTATCAGTGGTTTCAGATGAAGCAGAGGGAAGGTATGAAATGCTGATCAGATCTACTGTTGTCATGAAGTTGGGAGAGACAGTGAACACTCCAGAAACCAGAATCAGTTTCTTAAAGATCTCTACAGCCTTGGGGGCTGAGCTGAACCTCTCAAGATGCGGTGCTACACAGAATAAGTGTAATCTCCTGCCCTTAGGCCCAAACCAGAGCGCTTCCATAGAGCTTTCTGAAATGACAGAAATGTCCTGAATCTGTGCTGATATGGCAGCCACTAGCCATCCGTGGCTACTGAGCACTTGAAACGTGGCTAGTACCAGTGAGGAACTGCAAATTTAATGTTATTTATTTTTAAATACTTTAAATTTGAATAGCCATATGGGGCTAGTGGCTACCACACTGGACAGTGCAGTTCCAAATGATCATATGCCCCAAATACAGTATAGAAAGAGTCTAGGTTAAGTACAGTTTCAGTGAAAATGATTTAAAGGTTTTAGTTGACCTCAAGCTCAACAGTGCAATGTAGCTGCAAAAAAGCAAAAAGAAAAGAAAGCAAGGGAGCGAAGGAAGAAGAAAGAGAGGGAAGGAGAGAGAAAGGAAGGAAAGAAGGAATGAGCAGAAAGAGGAACGAGAAAGGAAAGGAAAGAAGGTAGCAAAAGTGGCTGTGATTAAAGTATTCATAGAAACCAGAGGTCAGGCCAGCCCTGTGCTGCCCTAGATGGATCACAGCTGGACCACGGGGCTCAGCTCTGGACCCCACGGCTCAGCTCTGGACCCCACATTCTGAGGGGGACACCGGAACATATCTAGAGGCAGAGACCATAATGTTAAGGACCTGGACACTATGCTGTATGATGAATAATTTAAGTAGCCTGGAGAAGAGAACACACAGGGGGCTGTTGGGGCTATCTTCAAACATCTGATACAGAAAGGAGATTTGATTTGTTTCCTATTATTTAGGTCTAAGTAAAAAAACCAAAAAATTCTGGATAAGTGAACCCCTAGGCCACACGCTCTGAAGGAAGGATCCATGTCAAATTTATCTTTCTGTTCCCCTCAGCCACCTAGTCCACCCAGGACCTGGCTCATATTAAACATTGACTATTTGCTAACTGAATGGATATGAAAGAATTCCACACAGCTCCTGTGGGTAGACTTCCAGGAAGATAATAAAGAACTCTCTAACAGTCAAAGTTACCCAAGAGTAGAATGGACCATCTTAGGAGTGATGAACTCCTTGTCAATAAATGTATTCAAAGAAAGATTAGGTCTTCACTGGGAGGCTGAACCAGGAACCAGGTGACCCCTCAAGTTGAAAAATGGGCAAGTTCTGTTAGGAAGGGAAAGACAAGATCAAGGCTGTGCTTCCAGACAGTTATGTGGCTTGTATGTATAGAACAAATTGATGGGAAGTGACCAAAAGCAGGGAGGACCAGTTAGTAACCACTGCAGTAGTGCAGGAGATAAGAAAATAGACACAGAGGTAGTGGGATTGGAAAGCCAAGGACAGGCTTGAAAGGAGCCCTGGTGCGAGGCTGGGGAGTCAGGAGCTGTAGGTTCTAGTCCTGCCTCTGCCATTAACTTATTGTGTGGTCTCAGATAAATCCCATCCCTTGAGTAAATCCTTTCCCTTCCTCTGATTTCAGTGTCACCAGAATGATCTCCAAGTTCCCTCCTAACTCCAGATTCTGTGAATGGGAGAGAGATAATGAAGGATAACTGGGATAATGTATTAGAAAACCTTAATAAGCCTCACAGTAGCAATGTTATTATTATTATTATTTCACAGGCAGCCTTGCCAGGACTTGGTGACTGGACTGGTAGAAGGGGACAAGAGTCAAGTGGACTGTGTCTATAGGGGTGGGATAAAGGACAAGGACCTCTGATCTTTTAGGAGGGTCAGCTAACTACTCTATCCCTCCCCCAAGATCTGTGAAGACAAACAATGTTCTGTGCCCTGTCAACTAGTGAACTGCTTCCTCATTCCTTTAAGCCACACCTTGTACTTAGCTGAAAGAAGCAACCAGTTCTAGGAAAAGTTAGACTCTGTTCCCCTCCATTATATGTTCACAAATGAGTCCTGGTCTGAGCCTTTCCTTAAGTATCATCATCTCATACGGAAATAGTCAAAATTATTGAGCACTTAGTAAATGCTAAGCACTTTACTTAAATCATTTTCTCACCCTGGGAGGCAGCTCTAATTGTTATCCCCACTTTATAGATGAGCACACCATGGCTCGTGCAGATCTGCAATTTTCTCACAGTCACACAGCTTATAAAAAGGATTCCAGTACAAGTCTGTGTGATTTCAAGGCTGCATTCCTAAAGACTTCCAGCACTTTAGTATGTATTTTTGCAATAGCCTAGGAAGGAGGGCAAGATCAGTGTTGTCCCCAGTTTACAGCTGGGGAAACTGAAGGTCATAGAGGGTAAACTCAATAACTTGGGCCAGTTAGTAAAGTCTTCCACGGTGCACTTTAGTGCTCTTTCACTTCTCAGAGCTTTCCTCTGTCCTCCTAGGCCTGATGGGTAGGGACTTGCCCAGCCTACTTAAGGAAAGGACTTTTACTTGTCCTTTTCCTGGGGGAAGGGAAAGGTTTCTGAAAGGTGAATGTTAATTTCCACCTCTCCTCCCCACCACCACCAACACACACACCCCAGCCCAGAGCCTTGTGGTGACAGGCGCTGAAGGCTTATGGAGTGAGTCATGTGGGGCTGACCTGCCAGAGTCACCCAAGCACAAGGTGCTAAGCTTAGTTTAGAGGGGCAGAAAAGTAGGCCAAGTGTTCTCATCCTCAGGAGTCTGGCCCAACTGCAGCTTGTGTCCCCTACTCATCTCACCCCAAAATACTACAAACATTTGGGGACCATTGTGCAAGGCCTTGGGGACAGAGGGGACACATGACAAATGAGAATGCATCTCCACCCTTCAGAGGGGATGAGAGAATAAGTGCAAAGTAATGTATATTTATAAAGAGTAGCGGGGGCACATGGTGATTTAATTCTGAGGACAGAAACTCCTGAAGGAGCTGAGATTAGAGTGGAGTCTCAAGAGTGGGTTCAGCACACAGAAGAGGTAGAGAAGCACTCCAGGCTGCAGGAATACACATGTCTGAAGCTTATTTATATTTGGACCCCACCTAGCAAGCCGTAGGGAGCCATGGAGTACACTATGGCTTTGGAGACAGTCTCTCTGAGTTTGAATCCTGGCTCTGCCCCTTCCCAGCTGTTTGACCTTGGGAAAACTCAACTCCTGTGGTTCAGATATTATTATTCTGCGTTATTTGCTCTTCCCCTTTGCCAGTAAGAGATTATACATCCCAGAGAGTTGCTGTGTGACTCAAGTACCCTCCAGAGGAAGGAGTGTACTTTCTCAGCCCTCTGTCAAGCTTGACCACATGACTTGCTTCGCCCAGTGCAATATGAGCTGGAGAGCTGACTGCCAGTTCTAAGCAGAAATTTGAAGAGCCGTTGCATGTTTAAGTCAAAAATCTTACTTTTTTTACAACTTTAAATAGTTTAAAATGGTAATGAGTTCTAGATATCTACTATCCAACATTGTGCCTATAGTTAACAATACTTTACTGTGCACTTAAAAATTTGTTAAGAGGGCAGAGGTAGATCTATGTTAAGTGTTCTTACGATAATAAAAAAATGGTTTTGTGTTAAAAAAAAAAATCTTACTTTTTTTATCTCTGCCACTGGAAAGGTGTGTCCTGGGTAGGAGGTGTGCCTTCAGCCTGGATCCTGGAATGAAAAGATACAAAACAGAACAGCAGTCAACCCACAGCTGCCCCACAGCTATTGATGTATAATGTGATGAAGAAAATTGTATCAATACAAGCCACTGAGATTTTGGAGTTGTTTGTTATCTCATCATAACTTAGGAAATGCTGACTGGTACACCCCTCTACAGTGTGGGTGATTTCAGTAGTACCTACCTCACAGAACTGTTGTGAGGACTAAATAAGATTATCTCATGAAAAATGTATAATCATTTGATCAGAGATTTGCCTTATAAAATGACTACTCTGCCCGCACATATATGGAAATTTGATAAACAACAGAAATGGCATTTGCAAAACAGTAGCGAAACGTGGTACTGTACAGTGGGTTGAATAGTCTCCCCCTCAAAAAAATTCATGTCCCCCCCAGAACCTTAAAATATGAACTTATTTGGAAATAGGGTCTTTATAGATATTATCGATTCAGGATTTCAAGAATAACTCATCCTGGATTTACAGTGGGCCCTAAATCCAATGACTGGCACCCTAATAAGAGGAGAAGACACATACACAGAGAAGACACTGTGAAGATGGAAGCAAAGGTTAGAGTGATGCGTCTACAAGCCAAGGAAGGCCAAGGATTTGTGGCAACCACCACAGGCTAAGAGAGAGGCATGGGATGCTTTCCTCCTCAGAGTCTCCAGAAGGAACCAACCCTGCTGACACCTTGATTTCAGACTTCTGCACCCCTAAACTGTGAAAAAACAAATTTCTGTTCTTTTAAGCCACCCAGTTTGTGGTAATTTGTTGTGACAGCCCTAGGAAAGTAATACTAATGAATTATTTAAAAAATAATACTGAACAATTGATTATTCATTTGGAAAAAAATAAAATCAGCTTCCTACCTTATAGCATACACAAAAATAATCTTCAGTTAAAGACCTACATTTCAAAAACAAAACATTAAAATCTTTAGAGGTAACTAACAAAAATCATCTTCAGCACCTCAGGGTAGGGAAATATTTCTTCAACAAGACACAAAAAAATCACATATCATATTAGTTTGAGTTCTTCAGAGAAACAGAACCAATAGAAGAAAGAGAGAGAGAGAGAGAGAGAGAAAGAGAGGGTGATTGATTATAAGACACTGACTCATGTGGTTATGGAGGCTGAGAAGTCCCAAGATCTGCAGTCAGTGAGCTGGAGACCCGGGAAAACCAATGATTTAGTTCCAGTCTGAGTCTGAAGGCCTGAGAACCAGGAGAGTCGATGGCGTACGTTCAGTCCAAGTAAAAGTCCAAAGGCAAGAGAAGACCAGTGTCCCACTTGAACACAGAGAGAAAGAATTCTCCCTTTCTCCACCTTTTTGTTCTATTCAGGCCTTCACTGGATTAGATGAAGTCCACCCACTTGGGAAGGGCAATCTGCTTTACTCAGTCTACAGATTCAAATGTTAATCTCATCTAGAAACACCCTACAGATACACTGAGAATAATGTTTACCCAAATATCTGGGCATCCCATGGCCCAGTCAAGTTGACACATAAAATTAACCATCACACAAATCAAAAATAAAAAGAACTGACCGGGTGCAATGGCTCACACCTGTAATCCTAGCACTCTGGGAGGCTGAAGTGGGAAGATTGCTTGAGCTCAGGAGTTTGAGACCAGCCTGAGCAAGAGCGAGACCCCATCTTTACTAAAAGTAGAAAAATTAGCCAGGTGCTGTGGCTTGCATGTGTAGTCCCAGCTACTGGGGAGGCTGAGGCAGGAGGATCACTTGAACCCAGGAGTTTGAGGTTGCTGTGAACTGTGATGATGCCACTGCACTCTACCTAGGGAGACAGAGTGAGACAGTCTCAAAAAAAAAAGGGGAAATTGAACCTCACTTCCCCCTCTTAATATTAAAAAATAATAATAACAATTTTTTTTAAATGAGGCCTGTAATCCCAGCACTCTGGGAGGCCAAGGCCAGAGGATTGCTTGGGCTCAGGAGCTCAAGACCCAGCCTGAGTGAGCCCAAGTCTGCACAAAAAATATAAAAATTAGCTAGGCATGGTGGTGCAAGCCTGTAGTCCTAGCTACTCGGGAGGCTGAGGCAAGAGGATTGCTTGAGCCCAGGAGTTTGACGTTGCAGTGAGGTATGATGATGCCACTGCACTCTAGCCAGGGTGACAAAGTGAGACTCTGTCTAGGGAAGGGAAGGGACGGGAAAGGGAAAGGAAGAAAAGAAAAGAGTTGATATAGTCAACTACAGTAAATGCAGACATTCTGTGCATCAAAAGATGCCACAAAGAAAGATAAGCCACTAACTAGGAGAAAAATCTGCAATGCTTTTTGGCTGGCAAAGGATGAGAATCCAAAATGTATAAAGAATTTCTAACAATCTATATTAGTTAAATGGACAAAGGATGTGAACAAGAAATTCACAGAAGAAATAAGAATGTCTAAGAAACCTATGAAAATGTTCCACCTCACTAGTAATAGACTTGTGGCAATATCTAATGAAGTAGAAAATGTGTAGGCCTTTGATTCAGCAATTCTACACCTGGATATAAAACCCAGGGAAACTCTGGAACATTTGCAAAAAGAAACATGTTCCAAGATATTCTATGAAGTATTGCTTATAATGTTGAAAAACTGGAAACAACTTTAAATGTTCACCAATAGGTAGAGAATATAAATTGCAGTATATTCATATAATGAAATAGTACACAGCAGTGAAAATGTAAGAATATGGATAATTCTCAAAAACATAAGGTTGGTAGAAAAAAAGAACATTGCAGAGGATACAATTTATATTAAGCTTAAAAACATAGAAAGCAATAGTATATATTGTTTAGGCATATTTATACATGTACTAAAAGTTATAAAGATGTTGCTGCTATGTGCTGAATGTTTGTGTCCCCCACAAAATGCATGCACTGAAACCTAATCCTCAATGTGACAGTACTGAAGGTGAGGCCTTTGGGAGATGATTAGGTGGCCTCAAGGATGGGATTAGCGCCCTTATAAAAGAGACTCCAGAGAGCTATTAGCCCCTTCCACCATGTGAGGACACAGCAAAAACCTGCAGTCTGTGAGAAATTGGACCCTCAAAGACATCACCACTTGATCTTGGCCTTCCCAGCCAGAACTATGAGGAATAAATTTCTGTTGTTTATAAGATACGCAGTCTAAGGTATTTTGTTATAGCAGCCAAAATGAACTAAGAGAATTGCCATGGTTAAACACCAATTTCAGGATAGTGGATACCTCTGTGTAGAGAGGGAAGGGATTAGGATGGAGGAAGGGTACATAGAAAATTACGATTGTATTTGTAACAGTTTTTTGAAGTTGGGTATATATATCGGTGCTCACTATTATATACTATACTTTTTCTTGAGATATAATTAATATATCCTAACATTCATCATTTTAAAGTGTATAATTTAGTGGTTTTTAGTATATTCACGAGGTTGCACAACCACCACCACTCTCTAATTCTAGAACATTTCTTCAACCCGAAAAGAAATCCCATGTCTATTAATAGTCACTCTCCATTCCCACCTCCTTCTATTCCTCAGCAACCACTAATCTACTTTCTGTCTTGACTGATTCATATAAATGGATCGAACAATATGTATTGTTTTGTGACTGGCTTCTTTCACTTAGCATAAGGTTTTCAAGGTTCATCCATGTTGCAGCATCAATCAGTATGCTGCTCCCTTTTATGGCTGAATAATATTCCATTGTATGGATATATCACATTCTGTTTATCCATTCATCAGTTGATGGACATTGGGTTGTTTCTCCTTGTTGGCTATTACAAATAATGACACTATGAACATTTGTATACAAGTTTTTGTGTGAACACATATTTTCATTTCCCTTGGGTATATACCTACCAGCGGAATTGCTAAGTCATATGGCATCTCTATGTTCTACTTTTTGAGGAACTTCCAAAACAGCTACACCAGTCCTGCCAGCAATATGAGTGTTCAATAACACTTGTTATTGTCTCTCTTTTTGATTATAGTCATCCTAATGAGTGTGAAATAATATACACTATACTTTTTGGTATAACCGAATTATTTTTGTAATAATTTTTAAATTTAGTATTTAATAAAGAACACTGTGGTGTCAGGTATGGAGGACAGACTGGTAGTGGTTGAAACAGAAGGCCAGCAGGAGGGTGCTTCAGATGACCCCAGAGAGAGAAGTAGATGGGCCATGGCAGGAGGCATAGAGAGGGAGGGGCTAGGGTCCTTCTTAGAGGCCCATGCAAATCTTTAGAGTGGAATTGATGAGTTCAGAGTGTCAGCCCAAAGTAGTTCTGAAATGAGACAGGTTTTCTGGGGCCCCCAAATCCTCCCCCTCACACAAGAGCCAAACTGCCATTGAAGAGCTGTCAGAAATTGATATTGGAGGGAGGGGCCCAATAATTCTGGGGAAACTCTTATTCACGGGATGATTTTGGACTAGTTCTTTTCTTTTTCTGACCTAAGTTTCCTAATATGTGAAATGAAAGATTTGAGTGAACAGCTGTCTCTAAGAGTTCTTTCCTCTAGGACATGCTAGGACTATAAAGTCCTGAGTCTGTCCCTAAGTAGAAGGAAATTCCTCAGATCAAGGTCTTACGTAGAAGAAATGTTCTGGCTCTTATTTTCTGAAAATAAATTAAGCTCAAAGACATGAGAAAAGGGACATAAGGTATTTTGACCGCAAGGATGTTTGACTGTGAACACAAACATTTTGTTTAGGATTATATAAATATCAATGATTTTTCAAGGTAAATTTTTTTTCTGGGGCACCTAATAAGCCAGTTTAATTCCTTCTTTGATTGTCTCTATGGTACAACAAAACTGTTTCCAACTTTTTAATTTTTATTTTAATGAAATTATTTTCACTGAGATCAATTATTTTCCATGCAAACTTGACTGGAAGAGTCACCTAATCAATCCTTTTTTGCTTCATATAAAATTGATTATTGATTATGGCTTCTACCACTTTGAGGCCTCTTTTCTATCAAGTCTAATTTTCCCAGGTCGGATTTCAGATCTAAATTCTGTCCAAAAACAATTGATTCTTTTCATCATTTTTAGTTCATATTTATTATTTTTATCAGTTCTTATATTAGTTTCCTACAGCTGCTGTGGCAAATTACCATAAACTTGGTGGTTTAAAATAACTCACACTTATTCTCTCACAGCTCTGGAGGCCAGAAATCCAATTCATTATCACTGGGCCACGCTCTCTCTGGAAACTCTAGGGAAGAATCCATTTTTTGCCTCTTCCAGCCTCTGCCAGCACTCCTTGGATTGTGGCCACATCCCTTCAATCCCTGGCTCCATAGTCACATTGCCTTTTCCTTTCCTGTGGAAGGTGTTCAAACCTTCCTCTTATAAAGATTCACTGCATTTAGAGCTGACACTGATAATCCAGGATAATCTCTTCTTCTCAAGATGCTTAATCACATCTGACAAATCTTTGCCATGTAAATTAGCATTTATAGATTTCAGGGATTAGGACTGATATCTTTTTTATTTTATATTTTATTTTTTTGAGACAGATTCATTCTGTTGCCTGGGCTAGAGTGTCGTGGCATCATCATAGCTCACTGCAACCTCAAACCCCCAGGCTCAATTGATCCTCCTGCCTAAGTCTTTCCAGTAGCTGGGATTCCAGGCATATGCCACCATTCCTGGCTAATTTTTCTATTTTTCATAGAGACACAGTCTTGCTATGTTGCTCAAGCTGGTCTTGAACTGCTGGCCTCAAGCAATCCTCCTGCCTCAGCCTCACAAAGTATAAGCTACCATGCCCAGGACTGATATCTTTAGGGGTCATTATTCTGCCTATTACATTTCTATTCATTACAGATTGCATAAAATAGTGATAGCTACCAGTACACCAATGTCCATAGCAACATTATTCACAATAGCCAAAAGGTGGAAACAACCAATGTCCATCAACAGATAAACAAAATGTGAGGCCGGGCGCGGTGGCTCACGCCTGTAATCCTAGCACTCTGGGAGGCCGAGGCGGGCGGATTGTCCTGAGCTCAGGAGTTCGAGACCAGCCTGAGCAAGAGCGAGACCCCGTCTCTACCAAAAATAGAAAGAAATTAATTGGACAGCTAAAAATATATAGAGAAAAAATTAGCCGGGCATGGTGGCGCATGCCTGTAGTCCCAGCTACTCGGGAGGCTGAGATAGTAGGATTGCTCGAGCCCAGGAGTTTGAGGTTGCTGTGAGCTAAGCTGACGCCATGGCACTCGCCCCAGGCAAGAGAGTGAGACTCTGTCTCAAAAAAAAAACAAAAACAAAAACAAAATGTGGTATATACATAAAATGGAAAAGTATTCAGCCATTAGAAAGAATAAAATTCTGATATGTACTACAACATGGATGAACCTTAAAAACATGATGCTAAGTGAAATAAGCCAAACACAAAAGGATAAATATTGTATGATTCTACTCATATGAGTTATCTAGAATAGAACAGGCAAATTTATGGAGAGAAAGGAGAATAGAGGTTACCAGGGGCTAGGGAGAGGGGAGAATGAAGAGTGTTATTTAATGGGCACAAAGTCTATTTGGGATGATGAAAAAGTTCTGGAAATAGATAGTAGTGATGGTTACACAACATTGCAAATGTACTTAATGCCACTGAATTATACACTTCAAGATAGTTAAAATGATAAATTTTATGTTATATGTATTTTATCCAATAAAAAAGTAAAGCTAAAGAATTAGGAATCCCTGCCATCTGGAAAATAAAAATTAAGCAGAGTAAAAAAAAAAAGCACATACAATAACTTATAATTGTATATATTTCTTAGCTTATCTAAGAATAATTGAGAGCAATTTCCTTAGGATATTCCAGGATTGCTGGATTTCTTTGAGATTTACCTACTGTGTTGCTAATAGGATCCTCCTACATATTCCTGACCACTTTGAGTATGGTGCGCTAATTGTTCACACCTTTGGCAGAGCAAAGAGCAAATGATGGGCAAATGTTCTTGGGTTAAAAAATAGAGGAACCGGCCGGGCGCGGTGGCTCACGCTTGTAATCCTAACACTCTGGGAGACCAAGACAGGTGGATCGTTTGAGCTCAGGAGTTCGAGACCAACCTGAGCAAGAGCGAGACCCTGTCTCTACTAAAAATAGAAAGAAATTAGCTGGACAACTAAAAATATACAGAAAAAATTAGCCAGGCATGGTGGCACGTGCCTGTAGTCCCAGCTATTCGGGAGGCTGAGGCAGAAGGATTGCTTGAGCCCAGGAATTTGAGGTTGCTGTGAGCTAGGCTGATGCCACGGCACTCTAGTCTGGGCAACAGAGTGAGACTCCGTTTCCAAAAAAAAAAAAAAAAATTGGAAGAACCAAAATACCCTTTTTTGAACAGGTGTAGAACTCTTAGGATTTATGTAGCCAAGAGCAGAGGAAAGAGGTCAGTTCTCTGCTTCTGATGAGGCCAGAATCAGCAGATACTGCAAGAGACTTGGATGGGATACAAGGAAACCTTCCTGAGAGTCCTCTCACCACTGTAGAATGAGAGGATTGGACCAGGAATTTTCAAGACTTCTCCAGCTCTAACAGTACATAACTCTGTTACTTAAAAAATGAATAGGAATTCACATTTGCCGAGTGCCTGTGGCTTGTGTGGCACTGTTCCAGGTGCTTATTTTAGCATTAGCTTATTGAATTCTCATGAGTCTGGGAAGTTAGTATCACAACCCCCATTTTACATACAAGGAAATAAAGGCTTAGATAACTTACACAACTTATTCAAAGTCCCAGAGCCAGGAAGTGACACTGCTGAGAACCAGTTTCATGCTCCCCCTTAGGCCACACTACAGAGTCTTTCTCTGTGGAGCTATTTGGGATGAGGAGAAAGGTGACTCTGGGATACAGGCCTGGGCCACCTCTTGCTCAAAGGCAGGATCCCTTGAAGCTGCTTCTCCCATCGTTATGTCAGGTTCCAGAGATGGGGGCTGCTGATACTGCCACTCTTCAGAAATCTGGCTGGAAACTCTGCCCATAAATCTTCAAAGCCCTTTGTCGGTGCTCACCTGCCCTTGTAAATCACTGGAGCATCCATTTCCCAGGTGAAGGGGTTGCAGCCCTAAGAGAATAAAAGAGACTTGGTCAGGAAAGGGCAGCCCCTTTTGACACAGGTGTGACCTTTCATCATTTTGAGTTCTCTGACCTAGAATGGGCAAAACAAAACACAAACCAAGTTACAGTGGAAAGCACACTGCTTGAAGGATCTTGTGCATGGGTTTTATTAGAGGATATTCCAGAACAATCTCCCATCAGTCCTAGTCTTCTGGCCTCCAGTCCATTCTGTACCTTGGTGGCCTGATTAGTTCTCCCAGTGCATCGCTCTAGCAAGGGCCCTCTCCAGTTCAAGAGACAAGTCCAAACTCCATAACTTGGTATTTGAGGCCCTCTGTGGTGTGTCTGTATCTCTATTTTTAACTCCTACCACTCTTGAACGGATCCTTACCCTTCTCACTGTTCCCTGTATATGCCTCATCTTGTTCCACTACAGGAACTGCGGGGCCCGGGCCCCATTCTAATTTCTCTTCTTCTGGTAATAATCCCTCCCTTTTCTTTGGAGAACTCTTTGCTCTTCACTCATACACAGAACCCTGTATCCGCCAACAGAATCTACATTCCAGGCCACAGGGTTTAATTCAAGTGGCCAAGACTGACTGTATTTTAATCTTCTTTGGGACTTTTCCGCTAAAGGTGGCAGGGAAGGCTGTCTTGCTTTCCTCTGATTTCCTGTAACTCTCATCTGGACCTCTCTTAGGGTACCTAGTAACATGGTTATTCTAACATTCTCTGTGAGATTGTCTCAACTGCTGCTTTCTCCAAGTGCTCAATTTTTTTTCCCAAGTGCTCAATTTTAACAAGCATTTACTGACTACCTCTTACAAGCAGACATTGTGCTATGCTCTGGGGATTCAGAGTTAGATAAGACACAGTCCCTTGTTGAATGGACAGATGAATGAATGCTTCTCTGGGCCTTACCCAGCTTATCACAGGGGATTTGAGCTGAAGGAAATAAGAGATATAAAGTTCAAAATCATTAGCCTGGCATTCAAGAACTTCTACAATCTGATTCTAATTTTGTCTACCTACACACACTCTTACCTCCAGCCAAGCTGAACTGTTTGTTGACCTAGAACACGTTGAGATGTCCCCACTTGAATGTTTGCCCTGGCTCTGATCTTCTCCCATAGTCTCTCTACCTGGTTTTCTCTTCCATTCCTACCTTCCTCATTCTCCATCTCATTTCTCCCTCTCTTTCGAGATTTTCTATCTCTTTTCTTTTCTTTTTTTGTCTCAGACCTGTGTGAGACACTCTCTCTTTCTTCCACTTTCACCTCCTCTCCCTTTTAGCCTTCTCTCCCGTCCTTTTTCCCTCCTTTTCACTTTCCCTGAGCTATCTTTTGATGATCCCCTAAATCTCACCCTTATCTCTTAATTTTCCTCTCTCTTTTATTTCCTGACCTCCTTCCCTCTCCACCAAAGACCTGCCAGTGCCCTCCGTGGTTGTGCATAGTCTTCTCCCTCTAGGAGCAAAAGATGAGATAAGGCAATCTAAATCAAACAGCTTCTAGATCTCATCTCAAAAAATTCTCAAAATGGGATGGAAGGGAGAGGGGGAGAAACGTGGAAGGAAAAGTGGATCCTGGCAGCAGAGAAGAAGCTATCTAGTGACTGCTGGTGAATCGATGGGGAACATCATGCCATTACCTACCTCCAACCCATCCCCGGTTCTTCCCTTTCCTTCCTCTGATCAAAGAACTGGGAAAGGCCAGGCAGGTGGGGTGGCTAATGCCTGTAATCCTAGAATGCTGGGAGGTCGAGAAGGGAGGGTTGGTTGAGCTCAGGAGTTCGAGACCAGCCTGAGCAACAGCGAGACTCCATCTTTACTAAAAATAGAAAAATTAGCCGGGCCCAAAAATTAGCCTGCTGCTGAGGCAAGTGCCTATAGTCCCAGCTACTCCGGAGGCTGAGGCAGGAGAAATGCTTGAGCCCAGGAGTTTTAGGTTGCAGCGAGCTCTGATGATGCCAATGTACGCTACCCGGAGTGACCTCGTGAGACTCTGTCTCAAAAAAAAAAAAGAATTGGTAAAAATCAGAACTGCAAAAATCCTTGCCATTCATTTACTCTGCCTCCACAATTTTGCAGCTGGGAAACTGAGGCTAATGACTCAACTAGCTATTGACCCAGCAAGTCAGTGGTTCAGCAGGAACTGGAATCTCAGGAAGTGCTGGCTGCCTAGAGGCCCACCTCACCCCGCCAGCTCCAGCCACGGACTTAAAGCAGAGGCCACCCAGGCACAGGATGGTCCGTGGCTGCCTGAGGAGGCGGCTGGAGGCTGCTGGAGGCAGGGGGAGGAAAGGGTTTCCAGCAGCTCCGCTTTCAGTCTGCTCCTCTCCTCCACAAAGGGCCACTGTCTGAGCACAGAGGGACCCTGGAGAGAGGCCTCCCAAGGTGCTCGGCAACAGGGCTGAATTTCATCACACTGGGCCTCCGCGGGCCAAGTAAACATCAGGGTAGGAACAAGGCCCAGCAGTTTCTGCAGACTGGCTCCTGGCTCCAGGCGGGCTCAGTGGCATCCTCACCCAGGACTTCCCTGGGACAATAAGGAGGGCTAAGGTCATTGGCTCAATTTCATAGCTGCAGAAATGGAGAATCAGGGATGAGAAACTGGCTCTATCTATTGCCCAAGGAGCAGACAACCATCCTATACCCTTCTCAAGGAGCAGGAGTTTTGCAAGAAATTTTTAAATTAGTTCAGAGGAAGGAGAGAGCTCTGTGAGCTGGAGTAATCAGGGAAGACTTTTTGGAGGAAGTATAATTTAAGCTTAGCCTCCATGTTTAAGTGTAATTTCCACAAATGAAAAGGAAGGAGAAAGGCATTTCAGGCAGAGGGCACAGCACTGACAAGGTGTGGCATCTGGAAAGCAGGAGCATTTGGGGTCAATGAAGAGACATATCTGGCTAGGGTAGAGAATTCACAGAGGAAAGGGAGGAAAATAAGGCTGGAGAGTTTGGTTGGGAGTTAAACCATGACTAGTCTTAACAGCCAGGTCGAGGAGTCATAGGGAGAGCAGTGATGGCGAAGACAGAATTTTAGAAAGCTTAGTCTTAGAAGGGTGTGAAACAGGCCCTATATTTAGCCCTAATCCTCTGGATAACCTTGGGCTGGTTATGACATCGCTCTGGGGCTTAGTTTCTTCATCTTTAAAATAAAAGCATTACACTAGAGAATCTTGAAGCCCCTTCCATCTCTAAAATGCAAGGACTCTCTGTTGGGGAAACATGGACCATAGAATGAAGAGGGGAGACCGAGAAGCTGGGACTGCAGTCTGAAGGTAGTAGCCAAACCCCAGGTATCTTTGATGCATTTCTGCAGTGAGTCATCTGCCCAGAGCTGCTGAATGGCCATCACCACCACTGCTGCTGCTGCCAGGCACTGCGCCAAGTACTCTTCCCTTTTTTAAAACTTCGTTCTTGTGACTAGGAAATGCATACACACACTGTGAAATTTAAAAGTCATAAAAGGACATATGTATGGTAAAAATAAGTTTCCCTCTTTCGCCTATTTCTGGCCACCCATTTCCTCTCCCATTCTTACCAGTTTCTTGAGTATCCTTTTGGAGATAATCTATGCATATATGAACCTATACCTGTATAAAGATTCTATAAAGATTCTTTTTCTTTACGGAAATGGGAACATACGAGAACACTGTTCTGCACCTTGTTTTTTAACTTGGAAATTCTGGAGATCTTTTCATATGAGTATATAAAGAGCTGCCTCATTCTTTGTATGACAGGACCATGATTATTTATTTATTTATTTATTTAGAGACAGGGTCTCACTCTGTTGCTTGGGCTAGAGTGCACTGGTGTCATCATATCTCACTGCAACCTTAATTTCCTGGGCTCAAGCAATCCTCCTGCCTCATCCTCCTCAGTAGCTGGGTCTACAGACACACACCACCATGCTCAACTAATTTTTAAATATTTTTGTAGAGAGGGAGTCTCACTACATTATTCAAGCTGGTCTCAAACTCCTGGCCTCAAGCAATCCTCCCGGCTCAGCCTCCCAAAGTGCTAGGATTATAGGCATGAGCCACTGCACCTGGCCAGGACCATGATTTTTTTTTAAATCGGTTCCCTACTAATTTATGTTTAGTGTGTTTCTTTTCTATTACATACATCAATGAATATCCTTTGTATATATCATTCGGCACATACAAGAGTATGTCCACAGTATACATTCCTAGAATTAAAATTATATGCTAAGCTCTTTATGCAATTTACTACTTAACAATAGTTAAAGGCAATCATAATTATACTAATTATGCAAATTAGAAAATTGAGGCAGAAAATGATTCAATGACTTGGTCAAAATCACACAGCTCTTATATAATAGAGTTGAGATTCCAATATGGACAGTCTGACACCAGAGCCACCAGACTCAAGCACTCTACCAGTGGTTCTCAGACTTTAGCATCACCTGGAGGGCTTGTTAAAACATAGATTACTGTGTTCTACCCTAAGAGTTTCTGATTCAGTTCATCTATATTGGGGCATGAAAATTTGTATTTTAATAAGTTCCCAGGTGGTCCTGACACTTCTTGTTCAAGGACCACACTTTGAGAACCACTGTACTCTGCTAGTTCTCCCACTATAGCTGTCCAGATAGCCCAGAAAAAAAGGAGTTGGTACTCAGCACTTGGCTTTGATGGGACCAGGGTTGAGGGACACAGGAAAGGCTTCCAGGAGCCCATGAGTCTATGCTCCATGAGGACAGGGTGAGAGTCTAGCATGGTGCTCGGCACCTGGTACTCAATAAATACTTGTTGAATGAAGAAATAAATGAATTAAAAGTGCTCCATGCATCTTGGTGCTGCCTCTTTTCCCAGCCCCCTGGGAGTCCCCTGCCCTGGGAAGCCCCATTGGCCACACTGGCTGAGAGCCAAATTCATGCTGTGAGAGCCCTTGGGAGTGAAGCCATTAATTTCCTCCCATTCCTCCCTTGGCTTATAATGAAATCAATGAGGCAGCCAGACCCCTGTTACTAATGGATAGACATCTTAGCATGCTAGAGCTCATTTGAGATAAACTAGTTCAATGCTCTCATTTTATTATTATTGATAGCAATAGCTATAACTCATAGCATACCCATGCAATTGACATGCTTGCTTAAAAAAAAAAAATCCCGGGCCGGGTGCAGTGGCTCACACCTGTAATCCTAGAACTCTGGGAGGCTAAGGCAGGAGAATCGCTTGAGGTCAGGAGTTCAAGATCAGCCTAAGCAAGAGCGAGACCCCATCTCTACCAAAAATAGAAAAAATTAGCCGGGCGTGGTGGTGCACGCCTGTAGTCCCAGCTACTTGGGAGGCTGAGGCAGGAGGATCACTTGAGCCCAGGAGTTTGAGGTTGCCTGTGAGCTAGGCTGAGGCGATGACACTCTAGCCCAGGCAACAGAGCGAGACTGTTTAAAAAAAAAATCCTAGCCCTGCACAGTGGCTCACACCTGTAATCCCAGCACTTTGGAAGGCCAAGGCAGGAGGATCACTCGTGGTCAGGAGTTTGAGATCAGCCTGGGTGACACAGGGAGACCCTGTTTCCAGAAAAAAAAAAAAAAAAACAAAAAAAAACTTTTTAATTAGCCGGGCGTGGTGGTGCACACCTGTAGTCCCGGCTGCTCAGGGACTGAGGCAGAAGGATCACGTGAGCCCAGGTTACAGTGAGTAAATAAATAAATAAATCCCGCTAACCAGTATTTCCTTCTCCCTTATTCTGGTATACAGCAACTCTTCCCAGAGCAGAAGGCATTCTTCACCAGGGCCCAAGTCCTCCCCCTGCTGCCTGCCGCCCCTCGGCCTGTCCTGGGCGCCCTTCCTTGCTGGTGCTCTTGTTTGGGACCTCCAAAGGCCCAGACTTGTAGCTGAAGATGTCCAGGCCCAGATGCCTGGACGAGCAACACCTCAGAAGCCATCGTGGGGTAACTGGAATGAAAGTGGCTGTCAGTTAGTCCGATGCAGCCGGTCAGCCGCACTCCAGGCGGGCAGTCTGATTCACGCGTTTACTGAGTGGCTACCGCGTGGAGGACAGATGCGGCCAGCGGTGGCCAGCTGTCACGTCGGCCAGGCTGGCGGCCTCAGACGCGGATGCTGGGGTCAGTCAAGCCGAGTCAGACGGAGGTGGTCAGGGAGAGACGGTCAGGCCACTCAGTCCTTCCGAACCCCCTGACTCGGCTGTGGTCAGAGTCACCCGGCCACGCAGACTCGGCAGCGTCGGGCAGATATGGACAGAAGTGGTCAACAGAGGCGCTCCCGGACCTCCCGACACCTCGAGGGCGTGTAGTCCCCTGAAGCCAGCCAGGGCACGAAGGCCCAGGGTCGTCCGGATCCGTCCGCCCAGCAGAGATGTGGTCAAGCCGCTGGCCCAGACAGACGCGGTCAGCAGGCGGTGGTCAGGTAGACACAGCTTGTCAAGCACAGATGGAGTGTGGTCAGTCAGACACACGTCGTCGGGCCCAGATGCAGGCAGCCAGGTGAGCGCAGCCAGTCAGTCAGGGGTGGTCGGGCGGACAGATCCAGCAGACTTGGTCTGTCAGGCGCCCATGAAATCTGTGTTCAGTCAGACATAGCCTGACACACTCGGATTATCAAGCAGTGGTGGCGTCTTTGGTCAGTCAGACGGTCGCTCAGGTGCCGCGGGTCAGGCAGGGACAGAGCGAGGGAGAGCGCCGCTGTGGGGCCCGCGCGGGCCTTGTTCTGGGCGGAGCCTCGGCTGGAGGCGGGGCCTCGCCCTGGGCCGGAGGCACGGTCCGGGGCGGGGCCTCGTCATTCTGGGCGGGTCCGCCCTGCCTTCCACGCCCCAAACCCCTGCCCTGCGGCCTCCCGGCGTTGCCATGGCAGCTGTGGGGGGGGGGGGGGGGGGGGCGGGGGCGGTCCCCTGGCCGCAAGTCCTTCCTTTCCCTACCTGGGGCGCCCCAGCGCCTGCCGCGTGGAGGTCCTGGCCCTGGGGCGGACTTTCTAGAAATGGCTCATAGGTTCGGTAGGACGCGCCCCGCACAGCGGCAGAGTCCCGCTGCGGGATGGACACTTTATCATCCCCTTGTACAGGTGGGGATGATTGAGAGGCTGGGAACGACTCACATAAGGCTACACAGCAAAAAGTGACAGAGACCAGAGACCCAGACCCTGCAGATCCCCAGCTGCTCCCCTGACCCTGCACTGCCCCTCAGGAGAAATCAAATCTCTCTAGGCAGAGAGGGCATATACAGAAGAGAGAATAGCCCATGTGATTAGGGGACTCTGGCTTAATAATGACAAGGGCGAGTACTCACCTTGTACCAAGCACTGTAATGAAAGCTTTATATATTGAGCCTCACAGTATTCCTTTGAGGTTCTATAATGATTCCCTTTTTACAGATAAGGAAACAGACACAAAGGGGTTTGGTGACTTGCCCAGGGTCAGGGGCTGTGAGGTGCAGGAGCCAGGATTGGACCCCAGGCAGTCTGACTCCTGACATGTTGGCATGTGAGCCCTCAACACACCGTCTCGCCTCTCCTTGTGACCTCCTGAGAGCCCAGCATGAACCCCCTCTCAGATCTGCTTCGGGACACCCAGCCCTATGCTGGGCCCTGCAGCAGGAGGGTCCTATAGGAGTCTCTGCCTTGAGGACTCAGAATAGGGAGCCATCGGAACGTAGAACCTAGCCAAACCCTAATCCGGAGACATACTATGGCTCTGTCTCACAGTCTTCAGAGAAGAAGCCAAGAGGCCACTGGAAAACTGGGTGGGCTGTCACTGGGGAACCCCATGAGTATGGCTTAAAGTCCAAAGGTCTATAATCAAGTTCTAGGAGCATGAACCAGAGTTAGAAATTTACCATGAGTTGTAAACCCAAATGCCTAAAGGGGCCAGAAAGGTAACAAAAGTCATGAGAAGGAGTCAAATAACCTGATAGGCAAAACTGCCCCATCTAAAGGGGCAACTGCCTCTTTGTCCCTGTTGTGTCCCCAGACACCCAGGTCTCTAGTCCTCTAGCTAGGTGAAGTTAGCCAAGTCCATTGACGTGGAGTCTCAGCTTCTCCATTGTAATACTGAGAAGGAAAACTTTGGCTTTATCTCACAGGATGAAATTTTATGGAGATCAAATGTTATCATATGTAGAAAATACTTCGTGAAGTGTAACAAACTCTGTAACACGGAGGGGGAAGGAAGAGAATGTTGACTTTGTTATGCATCTGCTACATGGTCTACAGGAGTTCTGACAGCGTTCCTCTGAGGCAGGGCTAGCATCCTCTTGTACAGATGAGGAGATACCCTTCAAGGAGTGTGTTGACTTAACCAAGGTCACAAGCTGATGTGTGTGGAGCCAGATTTGGAATGTAGAACTGTCTGACTTCCAACACCAGTCACCAACAGTTTTGCAAAGTGTGGCGTGGGTCCCAATGGTCACACCAAGATGATTTCAGGTGGAACCCAGATGAACATTTTTTTAAAAAAAATAGGTAATGTAGTTTTTATTTTCAATTATAGAGGAGGTTTGTTGATACTATAGAATTCCTAATTTTCACACGGCCAGGTTTTAGTAGGCTAAATAATGACCATCCAAAGATATCAAGTCCTAATCTCTGGAACCTGTCTGTGAATGTTACCTTATTTTAGAAAAGGATTTTTGCAGATGTGATTAAGTTAAGAATGTTGAGATGAGGAGATCATCCAGGATTATCCAAGTGGGCCCTAAGTGCCGTCACACATATGCTTATAAGACAGAGGGAAAGGGAGATTAGATAGACACACACAGAAAAGGAGGAAGCAACACGACATGGCGGCAGAGCGATGCAGCCACAAGCCAAGGGTTGCTGGCAGCCACCAGAAAGAAGCTGGTAGAGGCAAGGACCGATTCTTCCTTAGAGTGCCTGGAGGGAATACAGCCCTGCCAACACAATGACTTTAGCCCAGTGAGACTAATGTTGAATTTATGGCCTCCCGAAGTATGAGAGACTAAATTTCTGTTATTTTAAGCTACCAGGTTTGTGGTCATTTGTTCTGGCACCCATAGGAAACAAATACACAGGTCTACATGACTTCAAAATTCATGCCTCTTTTTTCCCCCTCTCTCTTTTAAAAATAAACATAATTTAAGATAATTTTACATATACAGAAAATAAATGTAAGCCTTTGATTTAGAGTACAGAAATTTCCCATTGCATTAGTCAGGGTTCTCCAGAGAAACAGAATCAATAGGATGTATAATATATACATGTGTGTGTGTACATATAAATATATATAAAGAGATTTATATATATACATATATATATTTAGAAAGAGATTTATTATAAAGGATTGGCTCACCTGATTATGGAGTCTGGCAAGTCCAAATCCACAGTGGATGGCTGGCTGATGACCCAAGAGAGGCTACAGTACAGGTGGAGTTTGAGGGCAGTTTGCTGGAGAATTCCTTCTTGCTTAGGGAAGCCAGTCTTTCTGTTCTATTCAGGCCTTCGACTGATCAGATGAGGCCCACCCATATTATGGAGGGCAATCTGCTTTACCCAAAGTTCAATAATTTCAATGTTGATCTCATCCAAAACCACCCTCCAAGTTGACACATAAAAGTAATCATCACAACCATAGTAGAGAGAGTTCCTGTCTACCCCTCACTCAGTTTCCCCTACCGCTAATATCTTATATTGTTACTATGGCATTTGTCACAACTGAGAGACCAAAATTGGTACATTCCTATTATTAACTAAGCTCTACACTTTATTTGGATTTCATAGCTTTTCCACTAAGACCTGTTTTCTGTTCTTGGGTCCTTTCCAGGACACATACTACATTTACTCACCATGTCTCCTTAGTCTCCTCTGGCCTGTGACAATTTCTCAGGCTTTTCTTCTTTTTGATGACCTTGGCAATTTTGAGGAGTACTGGTCGGGTGTTTTATAGAATGTCTCTCAATTTGGGTTCATCTGATGTTTTTCTTATGGTTAGACTGGGGTTAAGGTTTGGAGGAAGGACACCGTAAAGGTAAAGTGCTCTTCTCATCACGTCCTGTTAGGGCTACATGTCATCCACATGACTTCATCACCCTGACTACCTGGCAAAGGTGGTGTCCACCAGGTTTCTACCCTGTGAAGTTATTTGTTTGTCTTCCCTTTCTACTCTTTGGAAGCACGTCACTAAGTGCAGCCCACACTCAAGGGGGGAATTAAGCTCTGCACCCTGGAAGGGGATGTATCTGCATAAATTACTTAGATTTCTTCTTTAAGGATGATTTGTCTCTTCCCCCCCTTTATTTATTCAATCATTCATAACAGTACGGACTCATGGATATTTAGTTTGTACTTTGGGCTATATTCTAATACTATGTTAATCATTTCATTGCTCAAATTGTTCCAGCTTTGGCCATTGGGAGCTCTTTCGGGCTGTCTCCTCTATCCCTTTGACACCAATTGCTTTGCCAAGTGTGGCTTGGGTCCCACTGGTTGCACTGAGATGATTTCAAGTGGAACCCAGAGGAACATTTTTTAAAGAGTTTTAGGTTTACTTTAATATATGTGTGGAAAACATATAGCTAGCTTATCAACTTGGTGGTTCCACAGGTACTGCTGGGGACAAGGTAATATAGCTGCAGTTGTGGTTGTGCTAAGTGAGTCAATACCTAGAGAGGTATTAAGTAAAAACTGGTGTGCTCTGGTCTGAATGTTTGTGTCTGCCCCACCCCAATTCATATGTTGAAATCAAGGTGACGGTATTAAGAGGTGGAACATTTGGGAGAGGATTAGATCATGGGGGCAGAGCCTTCGTGAATGGGATAAGTGCCTTTATAAAAGAGGCCCAAGAGAGAACACCCAGTCCCTTTCTCCATGTGAGGACACAGCAAGAAGTCACCACTTATGAACCAGAAATTGGGCCCTCAACAGACACTGAATCTGCTGGTTCCTTAATCTTTGACTTCCCAGCCTCCAGACTGAGAAATAAATTTCTGTTGTTTATAAGCTACCCAGTTGATAGTATTTTGTTATAGTAGCCTGAATGGATAAAGACACTGTGGCACAGAGATACGGAGGAAATTGTTAAACTGATTTAGGAACATTCAAGTTTGAGAAATTCTGTATTAGGCAGAACCAAGTCCCAAATTCAAGCAACGATAATAATGATGAGGATTATGAGCAGCTTCTGGGACACGCCCACACATAACCTGTTTCCAGGGCACCAATGCCAATCAGATCTGCTTCAGTGCAGATGCGCGATGATGTTGATAATGGTGGAACTGCACACCCAGACCCGGGAGGGTATAGATGTTGAGCTGCATTTGTTTCCAAACAAGCTGTGTGGTGGCTTGCAGCTCAGCACCCTTCATGATAATGAGCTTGAAGATTTTGGCCTACTATAACAATATTCTGTGTCATAGGCCTGACATGTGATATTTCCCGAGGACAAGTGCTAGTGAGGCTCATTTTTACCTTTTTTTCCCTGTCTCATCCTTGATCTGTGTCAGGCAGAAGGATACAGCACATTCAGCAGTCAGACTGGGTGTACCCCTGGCTCAGGATCTTGTCTGGGGTCTCTGGGCCCAAACCCCCAGCCTTGCTGAGGATGCACAGAATTGAATTGGAGCATTTAGCTTTCCTGACTCTGCCCAAGCCTGAGTCCTCATCCAGGCCCTGAATCTGCCTCCCGATTGGGCAGTGATACCCTGAATCTCTGGCCTGAAACAGAAAGCCTTTCGAGAAAGGAGTCCTTTAGTTTCCCTGCTTCTAGTCTGAGCTGTGGGTGGCTGCAGGCTAGTGTGTGCTCAGACATCTAAATCCCCTATAGTGCCTTCTCAGGAAGCACACGTGTCATATGACTTGGATTAAAATCCTAGCTTTTCCTGAGAACCAGACAAGTTACGTAGACCCTCATCTGTAAAAGGAGGATAGCAATAGTAACTACTTTGCACAAGATTGCTGTGCAAATTAAATGAGACAATATATGTAAAGTGCTTAGCATAGTGGCTGGCCTATAGTATGTGCTCAATTAATTCATTCTTTTTTTTTTTTTTTTTTTTTTTTTTAGAAACAATTATTAATGCCTACTGCACATCAGGCACTGTGCTGGGTGCCAGGGACGCAGGGGAAAACCAGAACAGAAAATAAATTCGTAAATTCATAGATAAAATGAAGCATATAAACCCAAGTCCTTGGTACGGTGCCTTGCATATAAGAAGTGCACAGAAATTTTCATTACTGTTAACAAAATAATGAGATTTTGTGATGAAGGAAGGAAGGAAATAAATAGGGTGATGTGATGATAACCTCCCTTGAGACAGGGAGGTCAGGAAAGGCTGTCTAAAGAAAATAACATTGGAGCTGAGACCTATAGAATGAGAAGAAACTTAGTCTTGCCAAGAGCCAGGTGAAAAGCCTTCTAGCTAGAGGGCCCTGAGGCAGAGAAGAGCTCAAAGAGTGGAAGGAATAGCAAGGCCAGTGTGGCTGGGATGTGACGAGAGAGGGAGAGGGTGGCTCAAGATGAGGCACGAGGGAGGCAGAGGGCAGGTCATGGAGGGCCGTAGACATGGCAAGGAGTCTGGATTTTGTTCTACATGTGATGAAAAGCCACCAAGATTTCAATGGGAGAGTAACAAGATCTGATTTCTGATTAAAGTTAACTCTGGCTTCTGTAGGGAGAATGGATTAGAAAGGGGGAGCATTGAAAACCACCGGAACAACAATTAGGGGGCTATTAGAATCATCCAGACGAAAGATCGTGCTGGTTTGGACTTGGTTATGGATCAGCACTGTCCAATAGGACTTTCTGGGATGGTGGGAACATTCCGTATCCGTGCTCACATGGCAGGCACTAGCCACCTGTGGCTCTCTCGAGCACTTGGAATGTGGCTAGTGCTCAGAATGAAGAATTAAATTTTTAATGTCACGTCATTCTAAGTAATTAAAATTTAAATAGCCTCATGTAGCTAGAGGCTACTGTAATGGACAGTACAGGGAGTTGGCTGTATTTGAAACACATTTAGGGCTGGGGATGGTTGGGGCGTGGGGAGTGAGAGAAAGGGAAATTAAGGAAGATGCCTCATTTTTTATTTGGGAACGGTGGATGCTACTGCCATTTACTGACTTGGGGAAGGGCAGGCTCTGGGAATTACCAAGAGTTTTGTATGCACGAGAGTTTACAATACTGTTGGAACATTCACACAGAGATATCAAGTAGAAAGCAGGATGTACACGTTTGTCATCATCATCACCTTGTAACCAGCTCCATAAATAAGACAACCTTTTTTTATAGTTCTTGTTTTTGTAATTCTCTTATGTTTTGAGTTCCTAAGCCAGTAAGATTTACTGACCAGAACTTTGTAACTTTCTGTTACACTGATACACTCCCTTTTGAGTTTCTTTCCCAGAAATGGCGGAGCCTCCTTACAGTCATGAGATAACTACAAAGCCTTACACCACCTATTTGTCCAGAAAAAACAAGATAAGCAATACCCCACCACAGATTATACCCAAGAACCCACTGAGCCTACACACAAGGCTAAAAAAATGACTAATATTAACCCCTAACTCATTATGATACTAAAATCCCCACCCTGAAAGAGACTTATCCACAATTTTTTGATCATAGGATGTATGTACTAACATGATTTCTCACTACACTTGCGTGCCCTACTCTCTACCCCAAACACATGATGATGCTCACTCTCCTCGTACATTATTAATTTCACCTCCAGAAAAACCCCCGACCCTGTTAATCAGATAGGCGGATTTGAGACAATTTATACCTCCTTCCTCCCAATAGAAACATCTCCTAAAATAAATCCTTTCTTCCTTGACACTCCTCATTGTCTCAGTAATTGACTTTCTGTCTGACAAACAACATTAAACACCCCTTGTGGGTTCGTTAACAATTTTTAGGTTCCAGGAAAATGGAACCAGCTGCTTAGGAGATGGGGAGCTCAGAAAGGGGACCAGGAGCATCTCCTGCTCCTTGTCTTGGTTAATGTACCAGCTGTCCACCTACCCCACCCAGCTCTCGTGTCTGAAACCCTTGTGTGATCCATGATCCTCCTTCCCTCCTCCCTCTTCTCTCCAGGTATTAAGCCCAGTGGTTTTTTCCTTTGCAATGCTAGAAAGCCTTACCTTTCCTGTTTTCTCTTTCTGTAGCCACTCCCCCAGCTCAGGCCTTTGTCATCTCATTGTGGACTAGAGCCCCTGGCTTTCTCACCACCCCTCCTGCCCACCTTCCGCCAGAGCAGTCTTTCTGACTGTAGGACTTTCCTCCTGGGAATCCTGTCTGGGTCTGCATCAAGAGTCTTAAGCCCAGGCCAATGCTTTGAACTTTTTTTACATTTCAAAAATTGTACCTAAAGGAACTCAGAAGTCTCCACGAAGTTTGGAAATTCACAAGAATGTTCATCACAGCATTAATTATAAAAGCTGGAAGTAGAATTTGCAACCTTATTTTACTTGACCCATCAGCAGTGTTTGATGCTATTCATTAGTTCCCTTTGAAACATTTTGTTCATTTACTTCCAGGACACCACATTCTTTTGGTTGTTGTCCTACCTCTCTGATCACTCCTCAGTCCCCTTGCTGGTTCCTTCTCATCCTGACCTCTAAACGTTACCCAGGGATCAGGGCTCAGACCTCTTCTATGTCCTCTCCTGGTTTTCACATACAGCCTCATGGCTCTAAAGACATCCATATGCTATTGACTCTCAAATGTGCATCTCCAGTTCAGGCTGTGCCCCGAATGCCAGACTCATAAATCCAACTGTCTACTTGACATTTCCCCTTAAATGTCAAACAGGCATCTCAAATTTATCACATCCAAAGCTGAACTCCTGATAGTTTCCCCAAAACCTGCTTTTCTCATGCTCTTTTGCATCTCACTTAATGGCAGCCCCCTTTTTTATGTGCTCAGGCCAAAAGTCTTGGAGTTTCTCTCTTTCACACTTCACATCTGGTCTGTCAGCAAATCTTGTAGACTTGACCTTGTATCACCCACTAAATTCAACCACTTCCTGCCCTCTGGCATCACCCTGGCCTAAGCCCCTATCATATCTCACCTGGTTGACTGCAGTAGCCTACTACCAGGTCTCCCTGCTCTGCCTGCCCCCACTTCAGCTTCTCCACTCTGCAGTTCAAAGCCCTTCCGTGGCTCCCATTTTTCTCTTCTCTCTTCCCCAGCCTCTTTGCTGTTCCTGGGACAGGACAGGCCCATATGCTTCAGCTTCGTGGCCTCCGCACTGGCTGTCCCCTTCCAGACATCCCCAACCATGGCTCATTCCTTCACCTCCTTCAGGTCTTTGCTCCACAGTCACCTGGCCATCATAGAAAACATTCACACTTCATATTCCTCTTCCCTACTTTTTATTTTTCCATAGCACTTTTGCTATCTGCCCTTTTACGCATTTAAAAGATCTTGTTTATTGTCTGTTTTCCCTAGTAGAATGTAAATTTCAGGAGGGCAGAAATTTTCCTGTGTTTTTTTTCCTGCACTGCTGCACTCCCAGTGTTTATAGTAGTAGTAGGTGCTCAACAAATAGGTGGTGAATGAGTGAATGAATGAAAGATTGGCCTCTTCTTATCCAGCAGTGGAGGAGTAAGAAAATTGATAAATACATATGTTCAGGAAATTCTGAGGCCGGTAACAATTACCGTTACGTAGGCCGAGCCCTCCCGCGTCCGAGCCCCACGTGACTACATCCCTCACCCTCCCCCACGCCGGAACGTTGCAGTCCCGGAACCATGGCTCGCGGGCCCCCAGCGCGAGGGCACTTCCGGTGCCGCTCCTCTCTCGCCCGCCAAGAGAACTGCCAAGTCAGTTCCGGCAGAGAACGCGGAGAGACGCGGAGCGGCGAGTTTCCCCGGGGCCCGCTGGGCCCTGTGGGCCTTCCAGGCCCTCCAGCTCCGGGTGAGCTGGGGGGTCCCCGGGATGGGCCGCGACCTCTGCCCTGCAGACACCCGGAGCCCTCGCTGTGGCTGCCCTCCGGCCAGGCCCAGGCCTAGAAGCAGCGGCGAACGTCTCTGCCAACCCCACCTCGGTGACCTGATGATGGCGGCGGCCTCTCCGAGGCCGGACTCCGCCGGCCGCCTGGTCTCCCGGCCCAGCCCTGCCCGGCCTAGGCGAAGCCCCTTCCAATCCTCCAGAACGCGGCGCCTTTGGGTGGCGGCGGGTGTGGTGGGGCGAGAAGAATGGCTGCCGCCCAAACGCCGCCGAGGGCCATTAGGGTTTGGAGGGCCCGAGAAGGCCGGTCTGTGGACGCAAGCTCGGTCATCTCTTTGGGCCGTGGAGCGGCGCAGATCCGGGTCTCGCTGTGACCGCTCTGTCCCAACTGGGCGAGCCCTACTTAGTCCTGACAACGACGGACAAAGGCCTTAACGGGCCTGGAAGGTGAGCGGAGCCCGGGATGACGACGGGTGGAACGATTAGCGGGCCATCGGGCGGTTGGTCTTCGTTCTGCCACCAGAAAGAAAAAAACATACCACATTTGGAAATGCCCACCACCCTTTGGGAAGATTTACTGGCCGATTATAGAAGAAGACCTGTGTATATAATATGAAAAAGCTGCTCTCAACTTTTCCCCCAACCTTTTAAAAGAAAACATTTACTACATCTAATCCTTCTAGATGTAAAGAGGTTGCCGACGTATGATAAAGTAGTTAGAAAATAACACATCTTGTAAATGCCCATTTGTTAAAAAAAAAATCATAGGAAAAAATGTCTTCTGGAAATGAGTTTTTGAAATGGAATTGTTAGACCACCTCTGGAGGCGACACTTGTCCACGTTTGTTCAGTGGGTTAGAGGACATAGAGCGGAAGACCTTGAGAAGGAAGAGAAGATTCTGTGCCAGACTGGTCATATTTAGAAGACATTTTCATATTATAAGCATTGTTTTGTGTGTGCGTTTTATTCCTCATTACTGTATATATAGTTGACAAAACTAAGTACTTTTTTGAAGTATCTAGTCTTTCTAGATGTTCTGAAGTGCCTGATATATGTTAAAAGTAGAAGTAGTAATACCCTTTGTGAATACCTTTTTGTTAAAGTTCACGTGAAATTTTGTGGGGGATGGCCAAACCACCTCTTGAGTAGTACACATTGTGTTCGTGCAGGGGCTCAGGGGAGGAGGGAGGAGAAGGAAGAGCTCTATGCCAGTGCACTTACAGTGAGGCAAGATTAACCATAGTTCCTAGTCTGTGTATTTTGTCTTACCTGTGTATATAGTGTATATAAAGGACAAACAAGTCCTAATTTACATCTAGTCTTTCTAGATGTTAAAAGAGGTTGCCAGTGTATGACGAAAGTAGAATTAGTAAACTAATATATTTTTGCACATTTTTGTTTTTAAATTCATAGGAAAGATTGTCTTCTGAAAATTTGAGCATTATAGCCCACTGGGTTGGTGGAGGAGGGAAGGGTTCTAGGCCAGAATGTTCATATTTCGAAGACACTTTCAAATTATAACTGTTACATGTGTGCAGTTTATTAAAAAAATGCTGTGTATATAGTGGACAAATTAAATCCTTACCCGAAACATCTAGTCTACCTAGATGTTTAGAAGTGCCCGACGTATGTTAAATGTAGAGGTAGTAAAATATCACTTTGTAAATATCTTTTTGCTAAAATTCACAGGAAATACTGTCTTTTGGAAATAGAATTGTTAAACCATCTCTGAGCGGTGTAGTACCATCTATACTTGTTCAGTGGTTTGGAGGAGGTGGGAGGGAAGGAATTGGCAAAAGGTAATATGCTAGTGTGTTCATACTTGGACATGATCAGATATCAGTTTTCTTATGTTTTGTGCATTTTGTTTTGCTGTGTGTATATAATGTATATAATGGACAAATGAGTCCTAATTTTGCAATATCTAGTCTCTAGATGTTAAAGAGGTTGCCAGTGTATGACAAAGTACTTAGTGAAATTAGCACATTTTGTACACTTTGTGTTGAAATTTATAGGAAAGCTTGTCCTCTATAAATTACTTTTGGATATGAATTTGTTCAGCCATTTCTAATCATTACACATGCCTGTACTTGTCCACTGGATATAAGGCAGAGAGAAGGAAATGAGGAGGGAATGGTTCAAGGCCAAAATGGTCATATTGAGACAATACTTCAGATTATAACCATTGCTATGTGTGTGCAGTTTTATTTAACAGTGCTGTGTACATAGTGGACAAGTTCTTATATGAAATATCTAGTCTTTCTAGATATTTAGAAGTGCTTCACGTATTTAAAAGTAGAAGTAGTAAAATAACAACACTTTGTAAATAGCTTTTAAAAACTGATGGGAAATATTGTATTTGGAAGTGGAATTGTTAAACCACCTCTGTGAACAGTACACTCCCTGTACTTGTTCACTAGGTTGAGGGAGGTGGGAGGGAAGTAATTGCAAAAAGTGTTTTGCTTGTGCATACTAGAGAATTTCAGCTTATCCATTGCCCCGTATGTTATGTGCATTTCATTTAACTTTGCTGTATTGTATATATTGTATATATACCGGACAAATGAGTCCCAATTTTATAATATCTAGTTGCTAGATATTAAAGAGGTTGCCAATGTATGACAAAAGTAGAGTTAGTAAGATAACATTTTGTACACTTTGTGTTAAAATTCATAGAAAGGCTGTCTTCTGAAAAGGACTTCTGGAAGTGAAATGGTAACATCACATCTGAATGACACATGTGCCTATATCCACTGGGTTGTTGGTGAAGAGGAGTTGGAAGAAATGAAGGATTCTAGACCAGAACGTTCTTTTTGAGAAGACACTTTTCAGCTATAACCATTGTTACATGTGTGTATTCAACACTACTGTGTATATAGAGGACAAACATAAGTCCTTATTTGAAACATCTAGTCTTTCTAGATGTTTAGAAGTGCACAAAGTATGTTAAAAGTAGAGGTAGTAAGTAACACAGTTTGTAGATATCCTTTTGTTAAAATTCATGAAATACTGTCTTTCAGGAATTGATCAAACCACTTGTCTGAGCAGTACAGGGTATTTGTGCTGTTCGGGGAGGAAGAAGAAAGTGCAAAGGGCTTTATATCAATGTGGTTATGGTGAGACGAGAACTGACTATTGTCCCTTATGTCTGTGCATTTTATTTTACTTTGCTGTGTATATAGTGTATATAAAGGACCAATGAGTCCTAATTTACAACATCTAGTCTTTCTAGATAAAGAAGTTGCCAGTGTATGACAAAAGTAGAGTTTAGTAAACTAATACATTGAGTAGATTTGAGTTAAAATTCATAGAAAAGACTTCTTAAAAATACTTACTCCAGTGAAATTGTTAAAATCCCCTCTAAGCATTACAGATGCTTAGACCTGTCCACTGGGTTGGTAGAGAGTGGGAAGGGGAAGAGTTCTAGGCTAGAATGTTCCTACTTAGAGGACATTTTGAAATTATAGCTTTTGTTATGAGTGTGCATTCAATGCTACTGTGTATAGTGGAAAAAAAGTCCTATTTCAAATATCTAGTCTTTCTAGATGTTTAAAAGTGCACAACATACGTTAAAAGTAGAGGGCTAAAGTAACACCCTTTGAGTGTGTTTTGTTATTTCATAGGAGTGGTTGCATTTGGGGAATGGAATTGTTAAACTTGATGTCTTAGTATGCTGTCACTGGGTGGTGGGGGGAGGGGAGGAGGAAGTATGCAGAAAGGGTTCTGTGCCAGTGAGATTAGTTAACCATTGTTCTATATATGCATTTTAGTTAATATTGCTGTGTATTAAAGGATAAATCCTAATGCTCAAAGTATGTTAAAAATAGAAGTAGTTAAATAATCACTTTATATATGTCCTTTTGTTAGTTTTTAGGAAGGACTGTCTTCTGGGAGTGACCTTTGTTAATCCACCTCTTGGAGCTAGACTTAGTCCTGTACTTAGTCACTGGAGTGGGAGAAGAGGACGGGTGAAGGGAAGGGCTCTTTGCTAGTATCTCCATATCTAGAAGATGGCTTTATATTATAACCGTCGGTCTATATGTGCATTTTTAGTAAAGTATCTGTTTATTGTGGACAAGTTCATTATTTTGCAACATCTAAGCTTTGGAGATGTCTTGAGGTGACAATGTATGATAAAAAGTAGAACTAGTGAATAGCCATTTTGTGAGTATCTTTGTTATAATTGATAGAAAAGATGCATCTTGGACATGGAATTGTTAAACCACCTCTGAGCAGTGTATATCATGACTTGTTCATTGGGTTGGCAGCAGAGGGGCAGAAGGAAGTATGAAAGGAGAGAAGTATGCAGATGTGTTCACATTTACATTTTGATGGTAGCCATTGATGTATGTGCATCCCTTTTGGCTACACTATAAGAATATATTAAGTAATTCAATAGAAACATACCTTCTTGCTAATACTTTAATGGTATATATCTGATAATGAATTCTCTTAGAAACATTACACTTAGTGTACTCTGTTGCTTTATGTTTGATTTTAAATTGAGCATTAAGGGAATGCAGTATTTTAATCGGAACTCTGCCAGTACTTTTATCTAGAGGCCTGTTGCCATTTTTGTCTTCTATGAAATTTTCGTCCCAAGAAAGGCAGGATTACGTTTTTTCCTAACAGATTGAGTTGGCGTAGTGTATTCTTGGTTATCAAAATACTCACATAGCTTTGGGATTTTCGATTGGTAAATATTCATGATGTGTGAAAAAGCATGATGCATACTGTACTATCTCAATCCCTTAAAATTGGATGTTGTGTATGTGTCAGGATCTGGAAGGACACATCCAACTATAAACTGCTTGTGATTGTGGATGACTTTGTTCTTTGCTTCTTGTGTTTTTTAGTTTCCTATATTGCATATATTAACTTTTAAAAAAAATAAAGGTTATTTTAAAAACTTGTATGAAGTCTCCATTGCTTATATAATAAAATTAGCATGCTCCATAGAAGCACAGTGTTGATGCTCCCTCATGCCTAGGCTCTGAGGTACCTGAAGTTTCATGTCTTAGACACCTCCCTGCATCGCCTAGATGTTAGTCATCCCCTCCCCAGGTGTTCTGCTGTTCTTAAGATAACCTTGCACTTTGGTGGTTCCATAGTTTTCTCGTGCTATTCCTTCTGCCTGTAGTCCCCTTTCTACTATTTTCACTTGGTAAAATTATTCTTCAGGGCCCAACTCAAATTCTGATTTCTGCACAAAGGCTTGCCTTTAAGAACCTGACACTCCCAAGTGCCAGAACTGAATGTGAGAAGTTATGCCCTTTCCTTTGCAGCTCCTATTTTTTCCTCTTGTATATGGAACTTGCACCGTAATTGTTACCTACAAGCCTACTGGATTGAGCTCAGGTTTAAATCATTTCTGCAGGGTGGGACACAGTGGCTCACACCTGTAGTCCTAGCACTCTGGGAGGCCGAGGTGGGAGGATTGCTTGAGCTCAGGAGTTCGAGACCAGCCTGAGCAAGAGTGAGACCCTCCCCGGCCGCCCTGTCTCTACTAAAAAAATAGGAAGAAATTAGCCAGACAACTAAAAACACGGGGGAGGGGGAAAAAGCCAGGCTCGGTGGTGCGTGCTTGTAGACCTAGCTACTCAGGAGGCTGAGACAGGAAGATTGCTTGAGCCCAGGAGTTTGGGGTTGTGAGCTAGGCTGATACCATGGCACTCTAGCCTGGGAAACAGAGCGAGACTCTGTCTCAAAAAAAAATAAATCATTTCTGCAACCACAGGCTGCAACATAATGCCTGACACAGCAGGTGCTTAGGAAACGTCAGCTGGATACAACAGAGATGAAAGCTCAGCGTTTCTGACTGCTGCTTGTATGACATCGCTATTATATGCACTGGTTGAATAGTCAGGGCTTTCCAGGCTGGAAGTTTCTATCATGGCTGACCAAACCAGAGGGTACAGGTCAGATGCAGCACCACCTATCCTCGAATCAGGCACAGGAAACATTCTCTAATAGAATACCAGAGGAGTTCTTAACTTTGATGTGAGGCTTATGAGACCCTGGCCTCCAGATGTGGGAAGACAGTGTTTCTGATGTTTCCCTGGGTGGGTTGGGAGCCTGAGAACAGATGGAGGAGGCCCTTCCAATTGCCTTTCCAACCTAGCATCAGTCCTGAATCCAATTTTCTTTCCTGTTAATGCCCCTATGAGACAGGTATTAGCAGACTGAGATGGGCTTCAGGGAAGCACATATTCCTTGAATCTCTGGCCTGGAGGAGACAAACCAGGTGTCCACCCAGGTCTGTGCACTTACACAGCTCGTCCCAGGCTGGGACTGGTTTGCAAGCTCCAAGTCCACCAGGGCTGGTGATAAAAGCCGAAGCAGAGCCTCCTCTGTAATTTAAGTTCTCCAGGAGGCTACGGCTCATAAAGAGCTCAGAGGTAAGGTCAGTTCTCGGGGGTCCTGGAGCCCCAGGGCAAAGATAATCCTCAGTGGACAGAAGAGGAAAGTAAAGTCCAGAGAGGGCCAGGTCCTGCTGGGTTCATGTCTTTTAGCTAGCAGTATGAATTGATAGGGAAAGAGCACTGGACAGGGAGTCAGGCTTCAGTTGTAGTATAAGCTCTGCCACTGGCTGGGGACCTTGGTCAACTGACCCTGTCTGGGCCTCAGTCTCCATCTGTAAAATGAGGGCTTTCTTCTGGCTGGTTGATAACATTTGCCTCTCCAGATCAGATGCTGGGCCTCTCAAAGCCACGAGTTTCAGCAGCAGCAAAGCCAGGGCCAGAAGCCTCTAAATACCATTTCTATGAAAAGGAACCATGGTCCTTGGAGAAACGGGCTGCAGCAGGGAAGGTACAAGATCATCCTGAAATATCTTCTGCAGGAAGCCAAAAAGTGCTCAAAGAATGATGGGGACATGTCAAAAGGACACAGAAGCTGGCTTGAAGTGGCTTCCATTGTCCAAATCTGTGATAATTCAAGCATCAAAATGTAGAAGGATGTGTGTAATGATACAGATGATAACAACTTGAATAAAACAGGAAGCCATGAGTCTAATTCTATTAATATAAATAAATGAATAAGTGGAAAGTTTGATGAGGAATGGGATATTTACAAAGTTTCAAAATCCCTGCTCAGAAAATATTTATTAAAAGAGAGACACAATCAACAGAGTCAAAAGGCAACTTACAAAAAGGGAGAAAATATTTTCAAATCATATATTTGATTATGGGTTAATATCCAGAATAAAGAGCTCCTACAACTAAATAACAAAAAAAAATCAAATAACCTGATTATAAAAATGGGCAAAGGACGTGAACAGAGATTTCTCTAAAGATGACATACGGATGGCTAACAAGCACACGATGAGATGCTCAACATCACTAATCATCAGAGAAATGCAAATCGAAACCATAATGAGATATCACCTCATAACCATTAGGATGGCCACTATCAAAACAACAGAAATAACCAGGGTTGGCAAGGATGTGAAGGAGTTGGAACCTTTGTGCACTGTTGGCGCAACTGTAAAATGGTGCAACCACAGTGGAAAGCAGTATGATGGTTCCTGACCAAATTAAACAAAGAACCACCATATGATCCACCAATGCCATTTTTGAGTATACAGTGTGGTCTTTCGGTATACTCAGGGGGACTGGTTCCAGGGCCCTTGCGTATACCCAAATCCATCCACACTCAAGGCATGCTCAAATCTTGCTGCAGAACTCGTGTATAGGAACAGTGGGGCTCTCCATATATTCGGGTTTCGTTTTGGTTGAAAAAAATCCTCTATAAGTGGACCCGCACAGTCCAAAGCCATGTTGTTCAAGGGTCAACAGTATATCCAAAAGAATCAAAAGCAGGGTCTCAAAGAGATATAGTAGACAGGTTACTTAACTTCAACTTTCTCATTTAAAAACTCGGGATAACATCAACCTTGCATTTGTGTTACGAAGTGCCAAATGCTGTTCTAAGATTTTTACATGTGTTAAATCCCTCATCCTTAAATCTTTTTTCTTTAAACTGTTTGAAACCACGCTGCTGAGAGCCACCTGCACTTCTGCCACAGCCTCCCTTATCTCAGGAAATGGCTACTCCCTCCTTCCACCTGCCCCAGCCGAAGTCTCTGGAGTCAGCCTCGACTCTGCCATTTCTCACATTCAATCCAACAGCAACAGCCCAACAGTTCTGCCAACAGAACATGTCCAGCATCAGCCCCTTCTCAACACCTTCACCACAGCCACTCAATCGAAGCCCCCACAATCTTACCACTGGGATCACTGCAGTGGTTTCCTCCCCGACCCCTGCCCTCTTCCACCCTTGTGCTTACCCAAGTCTGTGGCCAGAGCATACTCCTCCTCTGCTAAGAACCTTCCAAAGGCTCCTTCACGCGACTCTTATCTGGCGGACCAGATGAGCTGGTAATCTTCGAAGCTGATGAGGCTATGAACAACAATGGAGCAGTCGATGTGCAAATGCAGAATGATTCACTGGTGAGAGCTTTTTATATGTCTCAAGTGCCCTAGCTGCTGTCGTCTGTTAAACTGAGAAATGCCCAGTTCAGTTCATCTCTGATGGCAGGGCTGGCCTCCCTGTCGGTCTGCAGGGCTCACAGACCTGCTATCTGTACCATTTTGTCCCTTCCAGCCCCCTTTCCTCCCACCCCAGGCATCTGCTTTGTGAGAGTCAAACTCCAAATTTCATGCTGAACGACCTAATTTAATCTTCATGACTTTATGACACAGACACTTTTATTATTCCCATAGTACAGATGAGGAAACTGAGGCAAAGAGAAGTCACTTGCCTAATGTCACACAGCTGGTCTGGGGCAGAGTGGCCTAAGTCTAGAACCCCTGCTCATAACTGCCACCCATGGCTCTGTGACAGCAGTAAAATTGGACAAATGGAAAGAGGAAAGGGGCTGCTGTAATTGGGAGGAGGCTTCCGGAAGAGTGATGAGCAATTCTTCCCCATCTCCACCTTATACGCAACAAGAAAAAGTCTTTTACAGTAGCACGAGTTTTTAAGTTATGACAGGAAGGACTTCCTGACAGTATCTATTTCAAGATAAAAATCTGCTCTCAGGAAAAGCTATGGTCTCAGTCTCTAACCATTAACATCATAGATGACCAGTTTTGTTAAAGCTTACAGGCCCTGAGTCCACTGCCTTCCTCCATGTGACCAGTCTTCAATCAGGGAGCAAGGGGGGAATAGCCCTCACCCGCAGCCAGCTGCTCCAGACACCAACTTTGTGGTGTCAGACGGGATCTGAGGCAAAAGGTTCTATAAAGAGCTGAATAGAGACAGGTAGACCCCTAATTTAAGGTATCCACAAAGAAGGGAAGAGCACAGCAAATTGAGTAGGAGGCACATAAAAAAGACGGGAATGTGGCCAGGCATAGTGGGCTCACGCCTGTAATCCCAGCACTTTGGAAGGCCAAGGTGGGAGGATTGCTTGAGCCCAGGAGTTCGAGATCAGCCTGGGCAATACACCAAGACCCCATGTCTACAAAAAATCAATTAGCCAGGTGTGGTGGTCTGTGCCTGTAGTCCCAGTTACTCAGGAGGCCAAGGCTTGAGCCCAGGAGTTCAAGGTTGCAATAAACTATGATTGCACCACTGTACTCTAGCCCGACAGGAGAATGAAACCTTGTCCCCTCAAAAAAAGAAAAAAAAAAAAAAAAAAAAAAGGGAGTGAAGACAAACTTCCCCCACTTTGCAGGGTAAGAAAAACTTTGTTACTTTCCTAAGGGACCGAGCAGATTCCTCCTTTCCAATAATGAAATACCATGTTTCTCTTTTTGCCTTGGCCATCAGGGAGCTCAGAGCCAGTTTTTTATTTTGTCTTGTTTTTTAATAGGCTTTCTTTTTTATAGCAGTTTTAGGTTCACAGCAAAATTGAATGGAAGGTGCAGCAATTTCCCATATACCCCTTACCCCCATAAATGCAGAGATTCCACCATTATCACCATCCCCCACCAGACTGGTACAGTCATTACGAATGAGGAACCTACCCTGACAGATCATTATCACCCAGAGTCCATAGTTTACTTTAGGGCTCACTTTGGGTGTACATTCTATGGGTTTTGACAAATGTATGATGACATGTACTCACCATTATAGTATTATACAGAGTAGTTTCACTGCCCTAAAAACCCTCTATGTTTCATCTATTCATCTCCCCCTCTCCCCAACCCCTGGAAACCATTGATCTTTTTACTGTCTCCATAGTTTTGCCTTTTCCATAATGTCATATAGTTGGACATACAATATATAGCCTTTCAGATTGACTTTTTTTCACTTAGTAATATGCATTTAAAGTTTCTCCATGTTTTTTCATGGCTTGATAGCTCATTTCTTCTTAGCACTGAATAATATTATATTGTCTGGATGTAGCACAGTTTATCCATTCACCTACAGAAGGACATCTTGGTTGCTTCCAAGTTTTGGCAATTTATGAATAAAGCTGCTATAAACATTTGTGTGCAGGTTTTTGTGTGGACATAAGTTTTCAACTCCTTTGGGTAAAAACCAACAAGCACAACTGGATCATACAGCATGAGTATGTGCAGTTTTACAAGAAACTGCTGAACTTTCTCCCAAAGTGACAGTACCATTTTGCATTCTAACCAGTTATGAATGAGAGTTCCTGTTGCTCCACATCCTCACCAGCATTTGGTGTTGTCAGTATTCTGGATTTTGGCCATTCTGTTTGTAAAACTCAGGTTTTATAATCATCATGCTAACGCTTATACAAATCCATATTGATGTCTTTCATTTACTTCTTGGTCTTAATTGTCTAATTTCTAATGAAATAACATGTTTTCCTCTTCACCCTGGATATCAGGGAGCTTATCAACAAATTAAAAAATCAATTATCACCTAATTATAAAGTCAACTAGAGCCAACATTTACACTTACCCATATTATCTTTTCCTATCTTCTTCTTGTTATAGTTGTAATTTTTATTTTATTTTGAGATAATTTCACACTTAAAATTGCAAGAGTGATACAGCTGCTACGGAAAACAGTACGAAGATTCCTCAAAAAATTAAAAATGAAATTACTATATGATCCAGCAACTCCGCTTCTGGATATGTACCCAAAAGCAGGGTCTTGAAGAGATATTTGCACATCCATGTTCATAGCAGCGTAACTCACAATAGCCAAAAGATGCAAGCAACCCATGTGTCCTTCAGTGGATGAATGGATACACAAAATGTGGCATATATTAATACATACAATGTAATGTCATTTAGCCTTAAAAAGGAAGGAAATTCTGACACATGCTACAATATGGATGAACCGTGAGGACATTATGTTGAATCAAATAAATCAGTAGCAAAAAGACAAATACTATACAATTCACATATATGAGGTACCTAGAGTAGTCAAATTTATAGAGACAGAAAGTCGAACGGTGATTACCAGGGACTGAGGTGGGGCAGGGGGAACAGAGAGTTAGTGCTTAATGGTGACAGAGTTTTAGCTTTGCGAGATGAAAAGAGTTCTGGACATGGATGGTGGCGACGGGTGCACAATGTGAATGTACTTAATGCCACTGAACTGCACACTTAAAAAATGATTAAGACAGTAAATTTCATGCTGTCTGTATTTTACCACAATTAAAAAATATATATATATATATTTTTTTTTTTTTTGAGACAGAGTCTCATTCTACTCCCCCGCGGAGAGTGCCATGGCGTCAGCCTAGCTCACAGCAACCTCAAACTCCTGGGATCAAGCAAACCCTCTGCCTCAGCCTCCCAAGTAGCTGGGACTATAGGCATGTGCCACCATGCCCAGCTAATTTTTCTATATATTTTTAGTTGTCCAGCTAATTTATTTCTATTTTTAGTAGAGACGGGGTCTCGCTCTTGCTCAGGCTGGTCTTGAACTCCTGAGCTCAAACAATCCACCTGCCTCGGCCTCCCAGAGTGCTAGGATTACAGGTGTGAGCCACCACGCCTGGCCTAAAAATATATAGTTTTTAATTGCAAGAATGGTTCAAAGAACTCCTAAATACCTTTCACCCAGATTTGCCAATTGTTATCATTGACTATATTTTCTTTACCATTCTCTAAATACACATATTTTTCTAAATAATTTGAAAGTTAGTTGAAGAAATCATCTCTCTTAACCACTAAGTACTACAGTGTGTATTTCCTAAGCAGAAGGAGATTCTCTCACATAACATAGCACCGTTATTGATATCGAGAAATACAATACCATTAAATCATCCACAGTTCATTTTCACATGTCAATAACCCATTTTCTTCTCAATCCTGATTTTCTGTTGGGGGTGGGGAGGCTTTGGAAGTAGGAGAATAGGTAGGGACAAAAGAAAAGAGATGGTTAGAGGCCCTGCCCAGCCCCTGCGTTGGGAGTTAGGCTTGAAGAGCACCTACTGGTCCCCTCAAATTCTACAGATGACAGGAGTGAAGCTCCAGAAAGGGAAGGCTCCTGGCTGAATGTCACACAGCACGTGTCTGACTTTGCCACCTCTTACTGTTCCAGCTCTCAGGAGTGTTTGTTCCCACAGCCTTGCAGCAGCCACGAAAAACTTTTGTTGTAGCTTTCGTGCTGCTTCTCAGCCCCCTGGAAACTGCTACTCATCCTCATTGTCTGCTCTGAACCAGTGATTACACACTCTGCACCTCAGCGCCCTGGTAGTTAAGCCCCAGTAGGAGGAAGGCATCATGGCAAAGTGGCCTCTCGGGGTACTCTCCCAAAAATGCGTCCCTGTGATGTGGCCCTTCCCAGTTGTAAGTGACCCATTTCTCCCCTTAGACTTTCTGTAACTGGAAGGTAAGAGTTTTCTATGAGTTACATAAAAGGAATAGAGTATTTCAGGATGGCTTTTGCTTCCAACCCCAAAATGGGATCTTAAACACTTCCTA
>RJWJ010000991.1:137361-158335 GCA_004363605.1 Indri indri | reverse complement strand
AAGAGTCTTGCTCTGTTGCCCAGGGTAGAGTGCCATGGCATCAGCCTAGCTCACAGCAACCTCAAACTCCCAGGCTCAAGTGGTCCTTCTGCCTCAGCCTCCCAAGTAGCTGGGACTACAGGCATGCGCCTGGCTAATTTTTTCTATTTTTAGTAGAGACGGGGTCTCACTCTTGCTCAGGTTGGTCTTGAACTCCTGACCTCAAGCGATCCTCCCACCTCGGCCTCCCAGAGTGCTAGGATTATAGGCATGAGCCACTGCACCTGGCTCCTCTCGGTTTTCTGAGAGTCAAGAATCCCTGACGTAGGATGATGGGATATGCTGTGTGGCTATGGAAAGCCAGCTGCTCCTCTCTGGGCCTGTTTCCTCATCTACAAAATGGGATAAGTCTCTCTGTTCCTCTGAGCTCATAAAGGTATCATGAGGGTTCAGTGAGTTGATGAGAGTGACGAGGACCCTGAGGAGGTTGGTGGGGCAGACAGGGTGGGGATTCAGATCTTTCTTGAGTTGCTAGAGGTTCGGAGCCATGGAGCTGTCCCCCAGCCCCCTCCCCCACGGGTCTGCATCCTGACTTCCACAACCTTTGGGAGCTGGACTTCAGTTCCATCCAGACTGTGGGCCCTTTGAGCTGTGCTTGGTGAGGCTCTGGAAGGCTCCGGCCAGGCTCTTCCACAGGGAGCCGACGGGGAGGATGACGGTGTTGCTCTCTCCCCGCCGTGGGCAGAGCTTCACAGTTGCAAAGGATGCTAGCACAGCATCTCCTTTGATCTCCCGCCCAGCGGTGGCCAGGGCGGGTGTTCCGACCCTCCTGTTACTCATGGGGAAGCCAGAGCCAAGGAAGGACACAGGAGCAGCTCCTGACGTGGATGGATTCCTGGCCCTCTGGTCCCTTCCCTTACCTATTCCTTGAGGCCCCTGGGCACGTGGAGGTGTCCATGTGGGGGCTCCTGAGAGCAAGCTGGGCGTGGGGGGGGGCTTGGAGTCGATGCCTGGCTGGGGCTCCCTCTCCTCCCGCCCCGCCTCTGTCCCCTGCACAGCTGGGAGCGCAGCCTCCGCTGTTTCCTGCTCCACTGAGAAGGATCACTGGCTACTCCGAGGTCTAGTCTCTGATCAATGCCCTGGATGCCGAACCCCAGGGCTGTACCCCTCACTGTTACATTTTTCTAAACAATTCCATTTTAGAAAAATCTATCTACTCTTTCCCAAGTGCAGCGAACGTGTTGGGCTGGGGCAGGGCCCAGGCAAGTAAGTCCGTGAGAAAAGCAGGGCCAGAGGCGGAGATGTGGCTCTGTGTGTCCCCAGAGGATGGAGGACTCAGAACAAGAGATACAGGCTTCGCATCCCAGGGGATTTTGCACCACTGTCTCCTGCCTCTCACAGCAGCCCTGGTGGGTGCCCTCACTCGTCGAGGAATAGGCCAAGGTGCAGGGTGGCAGTTGGTGCCAAGGCCTGAAGTTATATGTGGTGAATCGACCTGACTTATAAGGAGGGCAGGACTGGGAGAGAGGGCTCCCTGGAGGAGGTGACACCTGATGGTATCCTGCAGGATAGGCAGGGTCTTCCTGGCGCGTGTGTTGGGGCAGGCGCGTCGGGAGGGGATAAAGCCTGGGAAATGGCCCTGAGGACGGAATGAGCATGTGGGCACTAGGCCGGGGAGAGGTGACCTGGCTGCTGAGTGACAGAAAGAGATGAAGAGAGTAGGCAGGGAGGGTGGAGGCTGACTCAGGCCTGTCCGTGCCAGGGGAAGGAGTTTGGGTTTCCCCTGTGGGTCAATAGCTGTTTAAGACTCCTTTGGACAACCTAGGGAAGCCCCACCTTCTCCTCAGTGCAGTACAAAAGCACACAGATTCCCACCTAGGATCATGGGGCATATTCTGGACCATAGGGTGAGCCCCTAATGTGGGTAATGGGGATCCCCCAGGAAGGGGCAGCTGGAGGATGCGGGGATGCAGAGGGCACCTCCAGAGGGGGTGGGCAGCAGATCTGGCACTTGCGTCCCCTGACAACCCTGGGCTTCCTAGAATGGCAAAATGTCATGCTGGATGGCTTTGGCACCTTTTGCAGCTGGAAGGTCTGGGGTCTGGGAGGCCAAGATGTGACTGTGTTAGTCACAGATGTGGCCCAGGGGATGCTGCTGGGCCTGGCTGAGGCTCTGCCATGGTTCCATTTGGGCTCTGATGCTGTCCCAGGCCCTTGGGCACTAGGGTTCTCAGCCTAAGTGGCTTTCTTTTGAATAACAAAATTAATCTATTTGTGCTTTTTAAAATATAAATAATACTTGCATGCGCTAAACATTAAAAAGGAACAGGAGGATAGAATAGTGGGAAGTTGTCCCCCCAGCCCCTTGCCCCATGCTGTTCCCTCCCTGAAGGCAATGGTGGGAACCCTTCCAGAGGTGTTCTTTACAGATATAGGCAAGTGCTATTAACATTCGTTTTGGGCTGTCTTTGCAGAGTGCAGTGAAGACTCCCTCGTGGGGTTCCTTCGTCTGTACAAGTAGACAACTGGACAGATCAGGGATTTCCATGTCGTGTTCCTAGAAGCTTCCGGACTGGGCCCTGGTGTCCCCACCACTCACTGATTCAATAAATACATATGAAGCCCGTTCTCTTCCCCAGCAGCTCCGCCTCTGTGACTTCCTGGGAATGTGGGGAGGAAGGTCTGCCGCTGGAGAACAATTTGAAAACCAGCAAAGCAGGTGGCCCCAGGGCCCAGGCAGCTCTGTACTGCCCTGTGGCTGCTTGCTTCTGCTTGATTGCTTCAGACAACAGGAAACTCACTACTGTTCAGGGCAGCCCATTTCTCCTGTGATCAGCTCAGCTGGAAAGTTCTTACCTACCCTGAGCTGCCATCTGCCTCCCTGTAATTTCCACCTATTGGTTCTACATTCTGCCCTAAGGGGCAGTGCCGACAGGTCCGGGACTCAGTCCCATTTTACAAAGGAGGAAACTGGGGATCAGAGACAAAGTTTCAGAAGACTGCTGTTTACAGAAACGCACCAGGTCCAGAACACAGGCAGGGATCTGCTTTTCTCAGGAAAGATATCAAATCAATGTAGCCTCCCATTCAATGAGGATTATATAAATTACTCTTTGTAGAGAACTAAAATGGGTGCCTGGCACAGAGTAAATGCTATGTTAAGTGTGAGTGGGGGAATAAAAAAGGCCTGCGACTTCATGTTTGCGGCTGCAGGACAGGAGACGACGCAGTGGCAGCTCTCTGTCGCTCGGCAGAAACGGGCAAGTGTGTCACCCTCCTCCCGCTGAGGTCCTGTGCAGGTGGCCAAGCCCCTGCTGGGTACGGCCAAGGAGCTCCTGAGCGTGGGCCTGCGTGGTTACTGTGCAGATTCAGAATTGACGTGAGAGTCAGAAGGATGGACTTACCTTGGCCTGACTTGCCTCTGGGCTCCTGGGATGTCCATGGCAAGTCCATTCCTGTCCTTGGGCCTCAGCTTCCCTACCCGTAAAATGAGGCGGGTAGACTAGGTAAGAGGTCAGAAGCCACCAGGTTTTTTTTTTCTCCTTAATTTGAATTAGTTGACAAAATTTAAATCTTGAGAGACTTGACCTGGAAAGTCAGCTCTCCAGCCCCTCCTGAGACCTGGTAACACTGGGTGTATATTTTGCACGGCAGCGCAGAACGCATAAACACCCCACCTCCCTGCCTCTTGCAGGTGTTACCTGTAGGCACCTGTGTTTGCCACCCAGGGACCAGATCATTTCTGTGAATGTTTCCAACTCTGAATTAAGTAGAACACATTTTTCCTTGGCACCTACTGTGCGTCCCTGTCTCAGAGCCGGCAATGAAGACATGGATGCAGGAAAGTCCTGCCGTCCAGGGCCCGGATGAGGTAGGGATTTGCTGTGCTTAGGTAGGGAACTTCTCCAAGAAAATCTCTAGCCCGACTTTGAAGGACGAGTAGGGTTTCCACCAGGTGGAGGGGACGGTAGTCTGGTCTTGCAGAATCAAAACTGTTAAACAGAAGGTCATCCCTCTGTGATCATCGTGGATACCTTCCTGAGACTATTTCTTTGATTGTCCTTTTCTTTTTTTGAGACAGAGTCTCACTCTGTCACCCTGGATAGAGTTCAGTAGTGTCATCTTAGCTCACTACAACCTCAAACTCCTGGGCTCAAGCCATCCTCTTGCCTCAGTCTCCCAAGTAGCTGGGACTACAGGTGCCCACCATAATGCCTGGCTACGTTTTCTATTTTTTAGACACAGAGTCTTGCTCTAGCTCAGGCTGGTTTCAAACTCCTGAGCTCAAGTGATCCTCCTGCCTTGGGAGGATCAGAGAGCCGGGATTACAGGTGTGAGCCACCTCACCCAGCCTGATTGTCCATTCTTTCATAAAGTCTATGCCACCTTTCCTGCGGGGCTGAGGTCTGCTTCCTGGCTAGCAGATCAAGCCTCTCCTGGAGTCTGGGCCTCGGAATCAGCAGGTTCTCTGGAATACTGAGTGATCCGAGGCAGATTACTGTGCTCTGGACCTCAGTACCTCATCCGAGTATTTCCTCTTGAATGTTAAGATCACCATATAAATGTTAAGATGTAATTATCTCATTTCTCTCCAGAGGGTTGTGGGTGGATTTGGAAGGAAACAATGGTATCTCATTTGGCTTGAGACCTCTACCCCTCCATGACCCCCTTGTGCTGCCTCTCCTGAGACCCCAAGTCAAATGGGGAAGAACAGGGCATGGAGTACGAGAGGCCTGATACACCTGCAGGTCTGACCTGGCTGGTTCTGCCCCCCCGACCTATCCCACTCTCTGAAGGGAAACGTGTTGTAGCATCAACAACGTTCAACCAACATGGAGGTGATACTTTTTCCCCCCTCAAACCAAACTATTTAAGTCCCAGGACTACTCCTAAAACTATTTAATGATCACCTGGACGTTTTCACAGTGGTTTCCACCTCTGGGGTGTCTACTCTACGTTACCTCCCAGCAGCCTGTGAGAAAGGGAAGGCTTCCCACCTCCACTTAACACAAGAAGATACAGGGCTGAGGAGGCAGGAAGCGACTGATGCGAGACCTTCCAGCCACTAAATGGGGGAGCAGGGTCCACTCTGTCTCTTTCAACTCTTGGCCCTTCCTAACCTGGCTTCTCAGATCTCTGACCCTGGTCTCTTCTCCTCAGGTACAATGGCTTGGTGACTGGCACAAAGGCCAAGGGCATCATTGCCATCTGCTGGGTGCTGTCATTTGCCATCGGCCTGACTCCCATGCTAGGCTGGAACAACTGTGGTCAGCCAAAGGAGGGCAAAAACCACTCGCAGGGCTGTGGGGATGGCCAGGTGGCCTGTCTCTTCGAGGATGTGGTGCCCATGAACTACATGGTGTATTACAACTTCTTTGCTTGTGTACTGGTGCCCCTGCTGCTCATGCTGGGCGTCTACTTGCGGATCTTCCTGGCGGCCCGGCGACAGCTGAAGCAGATGGAGAGCCAGCCGCTGCCTGGGGAGCGGGCTCGGTCCACGCTGCAGAAAGAGGTCCACGCGGCCAAATCACTGGCCATCATCGTGGGGCTCTTCGCCCTCTGCTGGCTGCCCCTGCACATCATCAACTGCTTCACCTTCTTCTGCCCGGAGTGCAGCCATGCCCCTCTCTGGCTCATGTACCTGGCTATTGTCCTCTCCCACACCAATTCTGTCGTGAATCCCTTCATCTATGCCTACCGCATCCGTGAGTTCCGCCAGACCTTCCGCAAGATCATTCGCAGCCACGTCCTAAGGCAGCGAGAACCCTTCAAGGCAGCTGGCACCAGTGCCCGGGCCATGGCAGCTCATGGCAGTGACGGAGAGCAGGTCAGCCTCCGCCTCAATGGCCACCCCCCAGGGGTGTGGGCCAACGGCAGTGCTCCCTATCCCGAGCGGCGGCCCAATGGCTACGCCCTGGGGCTGGTCAGTGGAGGGAGTGCCCATGAGTCCCATGGGGACATGGGTCTCTCTGACGTGGAGCTCCTTGGCCACGAGCTCAAGGACGTGTGCCCAGAGTCCCCTGGCTTAGAGGACCCCCTGGCCCAGGATGGAGCAGGAGTGTCCTGATGGTCCATGGAGTTTGCCCCTTCTGAAGTGAAGAAAATCTTTATCTTCCTGGTTGGCTGGACCAGTCCTGTTGGGAGAAGAGAACGAGTGTGCCGGGAGACCCTGTGGACAGCCGGTTCCCACTTTGGACTGAGAGGAGGGAGCCCCAGGCTGGAGCAGCATGAGGCCCAGCAAGGAGGGCTGGGGTCCAAGGAAGCAGATGTTTCGTGCTGTGAGCCTCTGCACCAGGCCGGGGCCACGGCACCAGCAGCGTCTTGGCTGGGCAGGGCCCAGTCCCCTATTCCAGAGCATCGAGAAACGCCACCTTGTCTCCACGGAGCAGCTGTGGCACAGCAGACTGGCCTGGCCCTGCAGCTGGGCAGTGGCTCCCACAGGCCCCCTGCTATACACACGTCACCCTCCCTAGACTCCTGGGTTCAGGAGCTGCTGGGCCCAGATGTGGCATTTGACAGTTTTTTTTCCAGGAGAAAATGTAAGTGTGAGGAAATCCTTTTTATTTTATTATCTTTCCTTCCCTGGCTGCTGGGTCTGTTGCCAGTCCTGCTGCTAACCTGGCACCAGAGTCTCTGCCCAGGGAGTCCCAGGGAGTCCTCTCCTGCTGCCATGTACTTTTCAGTCCCAGGGCCATCTCTTGGGGTGACAAAGCTGGGATCAAGGACAGAGAGCTGTAACGGAGCAGTGCCAGAACATGGGCTCAGGCCCCAGGGGAGAGGTCCTGGCCGGCAGGCCATGGGCGTGTGCAGGGGCGGCTCGGAGCTGCCCAGTTAGAGGCCCCGTCTAACTGCCTTTCCTTCTAAAGGGAATGTGTTTTTCTGAGATAAAATAAAAATGAGCCACATTGTGTTTTAAGCTTGTCCAATGAGAGTGGTGTCTGAGTTCCTTTCCCTGGTCTATAACCAGGCCTCGAGTACACACATGGGTGTGTGTGGTATGTGTGCGACCGAGTGTGCAAATGCGTGCAGACAGACCCTGCCTGCCCTGGGGCCTCCCCAGGCTCCTATCCTTGAGGCGACAAGCTGTCTGGCTGCTCCAGAGTCCACATGCCCATGCCCGGCCCCCAGACCTGTGTTTCTATGAGAGGGCCCACAGGGGCTGTGGGAGATGGGGCTCTTTCCCCAGCTGCTCACCCTCCAGCCCCAAGCATTCATGGTGTGGTAACTGGCTCCTCCCTCCTCATTACCTCCTGACATCCTTAGGGGACAATCTCTTCGCATGTTACCTTCTCAGAGCTGTACCCCCAAATCCTGCCCTGCTCTACCCCCCAGCTGAGAGGCTGCAGAGGTCTCTGGAGACAGAACTGGACTGGGGCTAGACTGCCTTCCCCTGGAGTCTCCCTCCCCCAGTTCCCAGCAAAAGAAGCCTGTAAGGAAGGGATTTGTTTTGCGCTGACACCTGCCTCTGGGGCCTTCTGCCTGGGAAGGTGGTGCCATCCTCTGTGCCAGAGAGGTCTGAGGGCTGGGGGCAATTAGCAACCTGCTCCTGACTGGGGTTGGCAGGGAGCTGTGATTGTCCCAGTTCAGTCTCATTCAGGCTGGGACCTGGGAAGAAGTGTTAGAACTTCATGGGCAATCACACAGCCCTGGAAGCCCTGTTTCACAGATGATTAACAAGCTCAGAGAGGTGAAGTCCCTGCCCCAGTCACACAGCTAGTAAGTGGCAGAAGTGAACTTAACCCAGCTCTGTACGACTGAAAAATCTATGCCCTTTTTTTCCCCATTAACTTATGATGAACTATTTCAACCAAAACAAACAGCATAAAATAATATGTCCCCACCACTCTGCTTAAGAAATAGAACATTACAGAGGATGCATCTGACCCCTCCCCCCATCATTACCCTGCTTCCTGTGTCCAGAAACAACCACTTTCCTGAATTTCGTTTCTTTCCATTGCACATCTTTATACTTTTCACTACATGGAGGCACGTGTCACTATCCCCAAACCAGCGCAGAATTGCTTCAGCTATCTCACGGTGGTATTAGAGGTCCTCTAGACTGGCTGCACCGAAGAAACACTTAGGAAGCTTGGATAAATACTGAAGCCAGAGCCCCTTGCCCCAGAGATGCTGGATTAACTGGCCTGGGTGGACCCAAGCAGCAGTACCTTCCTGGGGTTCTTATGAACAGCCAGGGTTAAGAACCACTGATATAAATGCACCGAGGCCACTCCCTGTCCACACCAGCTTGCTCCCTCAGAGGGTTTGCACTGCCTGTGCGCTGAGGGTGGAACAGCAGTCTGGGTTGTGCCTGAGGAAGTCACAAGTGCAGATGCTATCAGTCCTCACCACCACTTGGAGAGAGGCCAGAAAGAAAACTACAAAGGGGGAAGAAAGAAACCTTGTCTCTCCAGCCTTTTGTGAGACCTCTTGGGAACCAGGCTATGGGTGCTGGGCCACCTGGGTATAGGCTTTGGGGTTGGGAGGGCAGGGCCAGGGGCTCAGGAAAGACTTCTGGGTACGAGTGTGCCCAAGTCCTCCCCTGGCCAGCTCTGGTGCCCAGGCCTCCTTGGGTCCCCAGGGGCCTGGTGTCCAATGTCCACACGCACCCCATGTGGATTCCCGCTGCGAATAAGCCTAAGTGTAAGCACATGTGCACAGACATGAACACATACATATGTCATCCTTCCGACCATAAAACAATACACACATGCAACATGAACGTGCTTGTGGGCAGAGCCCACCTCAACAGCAGGGAGTGAGCAACACCACCAGGGAGATGTGAAGCCTGATGAAGGGAATGAGAAACTGCCCAGCCCTGCAGGGTGCAGGCTCTGCCCTGGTCCCCGCTGCTGGTGGCTGTGGCCCGGTCTGCTCCAAGCTCTGCAGCTCTAAGGGCCCCTCGGCCCTCTCCCTGCTCTTCTCAAAGGGCTAGGGGTGAATGGCATGCTTCATTCAGGCCTGTCCAAGCACAAGGGCCCTATCACAGACCCATGTCCTTGGCGGCCCCAGCCCCTCCCTACAGCAGGCATGGCCAGGGCCACAGGGAAGCCAGAGAGCAGAGGCCTGGCTCAGGCTGGGTCTTGGCTCATCACTGGCCCTCATGAGAGACAGGCCTTCTGGAGGGCTCCCCTGTCACCTCTTCCAATAGCCACCCCTCCTTGAAGCTCTCCTTGTTTGTATTAAGGCCCGCTCTTCTGGGTGGCAATGGAGGAAGATGGATAGAGCCACAGTTCTGTATGCGGACCAGGGGTGGCAAACCACAGCAGGACAGCGAAGACAGGCTGCCTGGGAGTGAGAGGAAATGAGCTGAGCTGCCAATGCCCCCTGGATCTCCTGAGATCTCCTGAGACTCCCAAAAATGGGAGGCTGGCCTTCTTTTCAGCTGTGGTGGGGAAGCAGGAACCTGGGGGAAGCCAACCGCTCAGGGAGTGAGCAAGGTTCTGTGCAGCCTGCCCCTGCTCCTGGGGCAGGGAAGGTGGGTCAGGACAGTACTCTGTGCCTAGCATGCTGCTCCCAGCCTACCATGCCCTGCAGTTCTCCACCACGGCCACTGCTACGGGCTCTCCCCAGGGTGGATGGACACCTTCTCCCTGAGCTCCTGTGCTGGACGGGTGCTGCCTGAGCACACTAGGCAATGCCCCTCTGCTGATGGGAGAGATGACCTTAAAGGGGACGAACCTGGGGAGACCGAGGTGTGCTGTGAGGCAAGTGGCTCCCTCCCTGGCCCTCTCCTGCTCTGTAAGGGTGTGAGATCACCACCGGCTCTTGAACCTCCCACACCCCTGCCCTCTCTGTCCCAAGGTGCTCCCTCACTGCAGCTGTCACTCATCATTAGCAGTCACTGTCATTGTTAGGACAGCCCCTGTCAGGCTGCAGAGCCGGGGGAGGGGGCGGGAGAATGTCAGATGACTCACGCAGCCTCAAAGGAGGAGACAAACACAGGGAACACAGAGCCTGGTGCCAGAAGCACCTTTTTAGACCCTCTGGCTCAACCCTTTCTTTTTCCAGAGGAGAAAGAGAAGCTCAGCAGAACTTCCTGACAAATTCCACGGCCTCCCACGAGTTAGGCTTGGAGAGGGGCTGGGCCCAGGGAGAGGCCAGGCTGGGGAGTCAGCACGAGGCTGGGCAGTTGACAGGTGTAACCAACCCAGGGTCCTCTGAGGGAGGGATTTTTTCCCACCAGTGGGAAAGGCTTTGCAAGGAACAACTCACACTTCTTTGCTTTGTGTTTTTGGTTTTTGGAGGTGGGATGTTGTACAATCGGCCACTTAGACTGGCACCAAATCACCAGCTAAGCCCTCAGATAGTGCTGTAGGACCTGAGCCCTCTCTCCTAGCTCTCTGTCCCTCTCCCAGCCACTTAATGAGCAAGGACCCGCTGATGCACTCTGAGACTGGGGGGTGGGGTGCGCAGGGAGGCAACAATCGACTGAGGAGAATGAGCCAGAAATGGTCTGGGGAGGGCACGAGGAAGACACAAGCTCTGGGGGTCTGCAGGGGGAGATAGTCACACCCAACTGAAGAGCTGGGATGGGCTCTGCAGAGCAGACCAAGTCCAGTTAGCCTCTCGAAGGCCGGCAGGCAGCTCAGGGCCCCTTCTCTTCCGGGTGTTTGTTAGGAAATAAGAAGGAAGAAGATCTGAGTAAATCTGCGCCTGATTTACATCTGCCTACGCAGAATTATGCCATCCATTTGGAGGCAATTTTCAAGTTAAAATGTTGTCAGAGGGTTGTCACAGTTTTGATCTTTCTTTTCTGTTCCTTCTCAACCCACCCACATTTTCTAGTTGGGTTGGAAAGTGGAGTGAGGGGAGATGGAGCCTGGTTTATATTCAGAGATTTCTGGAATTGTTACAGATAGATGGGACTTTTAGAAATTATCACGTTTTTCTCTTAGGAAAATTTAGTCCCAGGGTCCAGTGTCATGGCTGTTCTGTTGGTTCCCAAACTTTCAGGACTGGAGGGACCTGGCCAGGCACCCTGCAGTTACCCGCAGGCTGTCTCTCGGGGCTTCAGCTTGATTCTCTCTTCCTCCTAGTCCAGAGACGCCACATAATCCCACCACCACCCTGCTTCACCGAGCTCTGAAGGGGACTCAAAACACCAGGTGCAGCCCCTGGCCTTGCCGTTGACTTCTGACTGGGCAAGTCACTGAGCCGCTACGCCTACTTTTAGGGTAATAAATGTGACAGTGATTTGGAAAGTATATGTAACATACATGCCCAGGATTATTATTATCATTGCAATACTAAATCCATTCTCAGTTCAGAAAACAGAAAAGGGCAACCGAGCAATAACTCCAGGGTCTTGCTCTGTTGTGCCGGCTGGAGTACAGCGGCACAATCACAGCTCACTGTAACCTCAAACTCCTGGCTTCAAGCGATCCTCCCACCTCGGCCTCCCAAAGCACCGAGATTACAGACGTTAGCCACCACACCCAGCCCAGTGTTCTTGAGTGGAAAGGGGGCTGGAAGGGAAGGAAGACAGTGGGGAAAGAGGACTGCTGAGCGGTTTCTATATTCTGCTCACTGACATCGCCCAACCACTGCCAGACGGAGAAACGCATTACGAATTTAAGCCAAGTACCTGAAAGCCTCTGGTCTCTGGGGACTGGGAGGTGGGTGTGGAACTGGCAGATGACCTAGACAAGGGGCATTGATTATGGATCATTTCCTGTATTCAACTGCATACTGTCCCATCTGTTCACAAAAGTCTACAAATTAGCGGAGTTTGGGCTTATAAAAGAGGTGAACAGAGAAGGGATATAGTAAATGTCTGGGCTGACAGAATCAGAATTCGAAATGACCTCGGAGGGTTAGACAGATAAAACTGAGTAAGATCAGTGTAAAGTCCTGCACAATTTTGAAAACAAAAGCGTGCTGGGAAGAGAAGTGAGAGGAGAAAGACTGGGACTACCATCAGTTCACGTCAAAACAGCATGGGCATTTCAGTTGCTAAGTGCAGCCCAGGCTAACTTCGTGCAACATGCCTGGGAAAGAAGCAACTGCAGCCTCACGCTGCGCTGACATCCAGTTACTAGGACTCCCCCAGGATGAAGGGGCTCGCCAGGTCCCCATTCAAGGTAGGAGACTTGAGAATTTGCTCATTTCTCGACACCACAGGTGATCACTGCACTAAATACCACATGTAAACAAGCCTGCCACTAGATGATAATCTCTCAATTACACCCAGCAGAATTAACAAGTGGCCAAAAGAAGGTGATAAAGACAGGGAAGGGGCCTGGCACAGTGGCTCACGCCTGTAATCCTAGCCCTCTGGGAGGCCGAGGCAGGAGGATCACTCGAGGTCAGGAGTTCGAAACTGGCCTGAGCAAGAGCGAGACCCCGTCTCTACTAAAAAATAGAAAGAAATTAGCCGCACAACTAAAAGTATGTAGAAAAAGCTACCCGTGCATGGTGGTACATGTCTATAGTCCCAGCTACTCAGGAGGCTGGGGCAAAAGGATTGCTTGAGCCCAGGAGTCTGAGGTTGCTGTGAGCTAGGCTGACACGGCACTCTAGCCTGGGCAAAGAGTGAGAGTCCGTGTCAAAAAAAAAAAAGACAGGGAAGGTCCAGAAACCAAAAATGGCTGGAGGAGGTAAGGTTGGGGAAGACTCAGGGAGAGCTCTGGCAGCAGGTGAACAGGCCAGAAGAGGGAACCAGCTTGCTGTGTGCTATTCCAAGAGGCACAATGAGGCTCACGGAACTTCTGGCAGAATAACTAGTTCATGTTGGAGGCCACTAGGGTACAACAATTTGAGACCCATGGCTAGGTCTTCAGTGCAATCCAGGGACACCCAGGCGCACGCTGGCCTAGAGGGACTCGGACCCCCTTGTGGGCCCCTGAGCCTCCTCTGTACCTGGAGGGCACAAGGCCAGTGAAGATGATTCATCTTTTGTGGCCAGAATTGTCTTTGGTTCCTGGAAGCCCCCAAAGCAGGAATGAGGGATAAGACAGGATTGGGAGGAGGGAATGACAAAGTATAAAAAAAAAAAAAGTCACCACCTGAATCAAGTTTATGGGTATAGGTGGGAGGTGATTAGCTGATGCAGATTGAAAGGAATCACAAAGGCCCAGAGTCCTGTATCAACAGAATACGTTCCAACGCCTGACATTCCTCCTGTAGTGACAGCAGAGTCACCCCAAGTGAGGTTTGTTTGCTGCCTGGTGGGGGCAGCAGGATAATTTGTTGGGTCCGTGTGACTATGTGGCAGACTAGCCTGAGGGGCTGGCATAGAGGGTGGACAAGGTCTCGTGCAGCACAGGGTTGAGCAAATGCTGCCCACTTTGCAAAATGCTCTCACCCAGTCAGTGCCAGAGGCTGGAGCACAGGGGGGTCCCCACCTGCCTCCTCCATCCTACCCCATCCTTCCTAATGCCCCTGCTTCTTCTCTAATCCTGTTAATGGGGACCTTCTCCTTTCCATCTTCTCAAATCCAATCTATCCCATCCTGCTAATTCCTCTTTGCAAACATCTTTAGAATCTCTTCCATCTGCTCTACCCATCAGTAACCCCGGCCCCCAAACTCATGATCCCAGCTGAGGCCTCATCATCTCTACCCACCTGGATAAGCTCCACAAGACCTCTCCTGTGATTGTCTCTTTTACCACAATCTATTAACAAGCAGTTAGATTAATCTTCCGTAAGCACAGCTTCGGGCATGTCCTTCCCTTGGTCTAAAACATTTACTGGACCCTAAATGTGTGGCAGACCAAGTCCACATTCTTTGGTGTGGCATTCCAGGCTGCAGCTGTGGTCTCTGGCCACCCACTTTCCCCCTGCCCTGCCCTGGCTGAACATCCTCTTAACCCTTTCCCTGCCTTTGTCTTTCAGGCAGGCCTCTTTGCCTGGAATGCTGTCCTTGTGAATGTCCCCTGATTAAGCACTTCCCATGGTGCAGGGAATATCTGAAGAGCCACCTGTCCCATGAAGACACAGGCCCCTCTGCTGAGAGCCTCTCCTCCCCTCTGAGCTCCTGTAGCTCTCATACCTGTCCCTGCACTGGAAGTTTGTTACCTGCTTCCTTTTCTGCTGCTAAGTTATGACTTAGCTCCTGAATAACATGCTGGTTCTCATCAGTGTGTGTTCTACTTCCCTCCTGCTAGACCATGAATTCTAATCTCCACCATAGATTCCCAGAGAGCAGATGGGGGCGGTACCTCCTCCATCCCAGGGCTGAGTACAGTGAGCATGTGGTGTGGCAGGCTGAGCAGACGTGATAAGAAAGATCATGGCCATGAAGTCAAGAGACCTGGGTTTTAGTCTCCACTGTCATTAACTGGTCATGTGACTCAGGGTATGGCCAGCAAGTTTCCTTCCCTGAAAATGATGAAGCAGCTGGATAGATGCACACACCACTTCTAGCTCTGGTTCTCTGAGGCTATATGACTGGGGACTCACCCAGCCCTAGGCCTGGCTAGGGAAGGAGCAAGGAGGCTATGGACAAGCCCAGGCAGAGAGAGAGGGAGAGGGAGATGAGAAGCTAATAGCTCTGGAGGAAGGAAGGACATGCTGGGCTAATGGGATAATTGGATAATCCTCAGAGCTAGGGGCTGCCAGGCTGGGGCCAGCTGTTAGAAGCAGACACAAATAGCACAAGCAAAACAAGGGTGCTGGTGCAGGAAGCAGCTTGCTGAGAGATATGGGGGAGGGGTGGTGGTGGACAGAGGGGTGCGAGATGACAAATTACTGGAGCACCCTTCTGTGGGGGTGTTGAGGACAGGCCCTTAGGGTCTTTGCACTCTGACCTATTAAGAATTTATTAAGAAAGACTACATTTAGGGACCCTGGGCCCATTTCTGTACCAGAGAACATTCTTCAAGACCAAGGACTTATTCTGGCTTCAAAGGTGTTCTGTCTCCAAGGACCCTTAGGGATCATAAAGCCCTCATCCCTGCTCATTGACAGTTATCTGCAAAGGGAGCCTCCAACGTAGCTGGGACTACAGGCACACATCACCATGTCTGGCTAATTTTTAATTTTTTGTAGATACAGGGTCTTGCTATGTTGCTCAGGCTGGTCTCAAACTCCTGGGCTCAAGTGATCCTCCTGCCTTGGCCTCCCAAAGTCCTGGGATTACAGGCATGAATCACCATGCCCAGCCCTAACTTTGTACCATTTTAGAAAGGCTATTTCCTTTAAGATCTGACTAGATGCTCTTTAAATTTCTTTCTAATTTGAATGACTCTAATTCTTATAAAAATAGTATATTTACACTTGTATATATTATTGAAAAAGTACAAGAAGGGAAAACCAGAGGCCAATTTTATTCATAAACATAAAGTACTCAATAGTAACAAACCATATCTAGCAATGTATTAAAAAATATATAAATCATTACCTATTAGGGTTTATCCCAGGAATGTAAGGATGGTTTACCATTAGATAATCATTTAATACCATTCATATTAATAAAGAATACTACAGGAGCATCTCATCTAAACAGATGCAGAAAATGCATTTGATAAAAATATTGTACATCCATTCATAGTAAAAACTCTTAGCAAACTAGAAACATAAAGTCATTTTCTTAACCCAATAAAGGGTATTTTTCAAAATCCCACAGCAAACATCATAGTCAATGGTAAACTATTAGAAGCCTTCTCTTTCTAGTCAAGACCAAACCCTTTATTCTGTTCAATATAGTATAACACTAAAAGCCCCAGAAATCACAATAAGACATGAAAAAGAAAAGATACAAGTCTAGGAAAAGAAAAGTAACATTATCTGCAGCTGAATTAACTATTTATGTAGAAAAATCAAAAAGATTTCTTTCCAATAATCTTCAATTATTGGAACTAATGAGAGTTCATCAAGGTTATTGGACATAAGAGATGAATATAAAAAATCAACAGCATTCCTATATAACAGCAAAAACTATTATAAGAAGTAATTTTAAGGTACATCATTTAGGCCAACTGAGGTAGCTCACACCTGTAATCCCAGCACTTTGGGAGGCCAAGGCAGGAGGACTGCTTGAGCCTAGGAGTTTGAGACCAGCCTGGGCAACAGAGGGACTTCATTTCTACAAAAAGTAAAAAATTAGCCAGGCATCATGGCACACGCCTGTAGATCCAGCTCCTCAAGAGGCTCAGCTGGGAGGATTGTGTGAGCCCAGGAGTTTGAGGTTGCAGTGAGTTATGATTATGCCAGTGCACTCTAGCCTGGGAAACAGAATGAGATCCTGTCTCAGAAAAAAAAAAGTCATTTATAATAGTGACAAAAACTAGAAGGTACCCAGGAATAAATCTAACAAATATGCACAAAAAGGAAAATTCAAATAGATGAAGAGATGTGTCATGTTCATGGATGGGAAGAATTGATAATGTAAAACTGGCAATTATCCCCAAATCCATCTGGAAATCAAGTGCATTCCCTTAAAATTTCCAATAGTGTTTTTCATAAAATTTGACATTTTGGACCCTAAAAAATTATTTGACAAGAAAAAGGACCAAGAAGAGCCATAATAATTTTCTTTCTTTTGAAGAAGGTGAAGATTTGCCCTAACAGATATCTAAAGTATAAAGCCAGCCAGGCATGGTGGCTCATGCCTGTAATCCCAGTACTTTAGGAGGCTGAGTTAGGAGGATCACTTGAGGCCCACTTGAGGAGTTCAAGACTAGCCTGGGCAAAAATGTGAGATGCTGTCTCTAAAAAAAATTGAGAAAAAAATTAGCTAGGCATGGTGTTACAGACCTGTAGTCCCAGCTACTCAAGAGGCTGAGGCAGGAGGATCACTTAAGCCTAGGAGTTCAAGGCTACAGTGAGCTATAATCATGCCACTGCATTCCAGCCTGGGCAACAGAGCAAGACCCTATCTCTAAAAAATAAAGTATAAAGCTAAAGTCATTACAACGGTGTGGTGCAGGAATAGGCAAGCAGACAAAGTGAATGGGATACAAAGGTTAGAAGAAAATTTGTGTATGGGAATGTAATATGTGATAGAGGTCACATTACAAACCACGGAAAAAGGATGGAACTGTCATTAAGTGGTTCTGAGAATGGGGTTTCTACACGGAAAAGTAAAATTGAAAACAAAATAAAGGTGAAAGAAACAGATATTTAACACTTTAAAAATATAAGAAAATAGCTTTATGATTTCTGGACAAAGACAGATTTCTTAAAACCCAAAAGCAAAGCCATAAAAGAAAATGCTGGCCGGGCGCGGTGGCTCACGCCTGTAATCCTAGCACTCCGGGAGGCCGAGGCGGGTGGATCATTTGAGCTCAGGAGTTCAAGACCAGCCTGAGCAAGAGCAAGACCCTGTCTCTACTAAAAATAGAAAGAAATTAATCGGACAACTAAAAATATATATAGAAAAACATTAGCCAGGCATGGTGGTGCATGCCTGTAGTCCCAACTACTCAGGAGGCTGAGACAGTAGGATTGCTTGAGCCCAGGAGTTTGAGGTTGCTGTGAGCTAGGCTGACGCCACAGCACTCGCCCCAGGCAAGAGAGTGAGACTCTGTCTCAAAAAAAAAAAAAAAAAAGAAAAGAAAATGCTGCTAAGTTGACTAATTAAAATTTAAAAAATTATTTTTTTCAACAAAAAACAACATAAAGTGCAAAGACAAGCCACAGACTAGGAGAAGGTATCTGCAATGCATATAATCAATAAAGGATTAGTGTCCATAATATATAACTCCTGTGAAAACAAACAACCTATTAAACAAATGGAAAAACCTAAATGATCAATAAACATATGAAAATAAATTGAATCTCATTAGTAATTAAAGAAATACAAATTAAAATATATTTCACAGCCATTCACATTTAGCCAACTAGCAACAACTTAAAAGTGTCAGTGGGGCTGTGGAGAAACAGAAATACATAATAACTACCAAAGATGTAAATATCCTATGACCTGGAATTTTCCATTTCTAGGCCACGATCTTCAATCAAGTAATACATATATTTTTAAAAAACATGCACATGGATGTTCATTGTGTTGCTGTAATACTAAAAAAGCCAAAGCAACATTTTTAGTATTTTTTGGTATTTAAGGTTTTTTAGAAGTGGAATGGATATACAATCTGTGGTTTGCTCCTCCAATGAACTATCTTACAGAAGACAAAATACATGAATTTAATATGTGAACACCTGTTCTGTACTCCAAGACAAACTTCTCTAGCTATTCCCACACTAAGCCCTGAATTTCTACCTTTTATTCCTGTGCCTGTGTCTGTTGTCCTTCCCCTCACTTTTAGCCCAACCAATTTTAATGATATAATTTAAATGCCACTTCCTCCTAAAACGTTCCTGCATCCTTTTAATTCTGACATTACTAATGAGAAAACCAAGACCCCAAAAAGTTGAATCATGCTAAGTTCCCATGGCAGATGAGTGACAGAACTGGAACTAGAACCCTGGTCTTCTGACCCTCCTCCCCATGCCATGCAAAGCCACAGATAATCTCATAGAATGGTAAATACAGCACGGATTCCACCTTCCAGCCTGGGGCACTTTGTCCCTCAAACATTCCTGGACAGCTCTGGTCTCAGCTTCTACAACTCCTTCCAGCTTGTGAAGTGTTAAGATCTGGCTTCACCACTAAATCTCTGTGTGACTCAGTCAAACTGTCTTGTGCCTCAGTTTCCTTATCTGTTATATGGCAATAATCCTTGTCTGGCTACTGCGTAAGCTCATTAATAGAATCAAATGAAATAAAGGATAATGAACTACAACTGTGTTAAATACGTGATAAATTACCTTTCTATTATTCCCCGGATGTGGAAATGCCTGCCCTCTTGCTAAAAGAATCATGAGATGTCCGATTTGTGAATAAATTTAATTTTGAGAGTTTTGCCATTGAAGATAGTGAAGCATCGTGGTGGAGGGGAATGCTGGCCTTACACCAGAAACAGGACTCTGAAAGCTCTGCTCCCTTTTCCTGCCTTCTCCTGCTTGGAGATTTTGTGCCACCAAGTTCTCTGGCATAGGAAGACCAGCAGGCAGCCCAGGGTCCCTGGAGGCAGGGCCGGCCAGCCAGCCCTGACAAAACATTGAAGTTGGCCAAATTTGTCTTTAAAACCTCTTCCCTGTGTCGCTTCCCCTGGTTTAGGCTTCATGACATCTTTCCTGGGTTACTGAGGGAGGGGTTCTGTACAACCTCCTCCCCCTCTACCACCCACTATTATGCTTCCCGCTATTCAGGACCTACAAGCACTGTGAGGTTGGGAACTGTGCCTGGTCCCATCTTGGCAGAGAGTCAGTACTCAACAAATGCTGAACTGAGCCAAAAGGCCGGCCTGGGTGTCTTCGCGCTTAACCAGCAGCTTTGTGCTAAGCAGGTCCTCCTGTTCACAAGGAAAACATCTGGTGGGTCCCTTCCCACAGACTGTTGGGGACCGTTGCATTTGCCCTCCCCTTCAGGCTCAGTGCGTTTTCAAAGAGGCCCCTGGAGAGCAGTGATAAACCAGGGCGATGGTCACACAGGGCAGTGCAGGGGGGACAGTGGCTGGGCGTGCCTGGTGACTCTGCCCCCTGCCCTGGCTTGGCCTGCCCTGACTCCTCTGCTGCAGCCCAGAGGTTTCACACCACCACACATTTCCTGACATGGGCAGGCAGGTGGCCTAGGGTCCTCGTGCACAGGGATAGGACTGAAAAAGGCTTTGAAGTTGAACAGGTTATGCTACTTCTCTTTTCTGATTTTCAAAATAGAGAAATATTTCCTGTTCTCCTTGCTTCACAGTGCTGTTAAGAAGATTAAATGCGAAAATAAGTAAGAAGAAAAGTAGGACAGGTGAAACGTCTCCCGAACCAGGCTGGTCTGCTGGGCTCTCCTGCCTGCAATCCTTGGGCCACTGCCAGCTTGGACTTCAGTTCAGCTGCCTGGGGCCACCTCTGATGGCCCTCCTGTCACCCAGATCAAGGACGTCAGCACTAAACATGGGAGGCCCTGCCCTCCTGAGTGACCTTTTGTCTACACAGGATTGTTTTCTCTGCCAAATAGACCAAAAGGAAGGAAGGCCAGCAAGACATTAGTTCTTTTCTTAGCTCTCAAATAGCTGACATTTCAGGAAACCAAAATTCTGAATGGGATCAGAGGGGATTTCAATTCATTCTGCCTGTCTGCAGACAGGGTCAGTCTTACATGAGGACTCCATTATATAGGTATACTTCTAGAGGTTCAGGAGGTCCTTGTCTAAAAGTCTGTTCCAAACTTATCTACTCATGCTTGAAAATCCATCATTAGAGCTTTATTTCTTTGGCCCAAGCCAAACGTGGGTTTTTGTCTTTTGAAAAATTGCACAAAATACACACATAAAACCATATCAGTCACCTAAGTGTGAATGGAGCAAATTGGTTCTTTCCTGAGAGCAGGCTCGGATGGAGAAGACAAGAGCATAGAAGACAATCACCCCTGAGGCTGGAAAAGGGAAGACAGGGAGCGTGTGGAAGAGAAAGGATGTAGAGGAAATGGAGCCGGGGAAGCCTTTCTACCTGGACAGTTAGGTATGGCCTCCAAGGTATCCATCAAAGCTACATGTAAAAAAAGCCAGATAGAAAGAGAGATCCTTCTGCATGATACCATTTATATCTAGCACATGCAAACTAATCTACAGTGACAGAAAGCAGATCAGTGGTTGCCTGGGCTGGGTTGGGAGGAGGCAGGAGGCTAGAATTATAAAGGGGCGTGAAGGAACTCTGGGAGTGATCAATATCTTGATTATGATCATGGTTGCAGGAGTGTATATATGTGTCAAAACTTATCAAGTTGTACACTTTAAATATGTGCAGTTTATTATACGTAAGTTATACCTTAATAACATTTTTTTTTTGTTTTGTTTTTTGTTTTTTTTTGAGACAGAGTCTCACTGTCTTGCCTGGGGCGAGTGCCGTGGCATCAGCCTAGCTCACAGCAACCTCAAACTCCTGGGCTCGAGCAATCCTACTGTCTCAGCCTCCCGAGCAGCTGGGACTACAGGCATGCGCCACCATGCCCGGCTAATTTTTTCTCTATATATTTTTAGCTGTCCAATTAATTTCTTTC